>CBVK0100247786.1:193-15703 GCA_900067695.1 Picea abies
CAACACATGTTCCCTCAGATTGACCTTTAAGGTTACCAAGGAGAAGATACATGGTCTCCTACTTAAGGCATTTGCGACCACATTTTCCTTTCCCTTCATGTATGAAAAACCAAAATTGTACTCACTCATAAACTCACTCCATCGTCTTTACCTGGCATTCAAATCTCTTTGAGTGAAGAGATGTTTTAAACTTTGATGGTTTGTTTTGAGCTCAAAGCTTCACCCCACAAGATAGTGCCTCCAAATTTTCAGAGCTAGCATTATAGCTACCAACTCTAAATCATGAGTCGCGTATAGCTCCTCATGTTTCTTCAACTTTCTTAATGCATAAGCTATCACTCCTCCATCCTGCATTAGCACGACCCCCAACCCTTGCTTCAAGGCATCCGTGCAGACTGTGAAGTCCTTTTCCATATCCGTCACTCATAGAATTGGTGCACTAGTTAGTAACCTCTTAAGCTTAACGAATGCACTATCACATTCTTTTGTCCATTCATACCTGACCCCCTTGCATTGCAAAGTGGTGATGGGTTTCGCTATTTTTGAGAATCCTTCCACAAATATTCGGTAATAACTTGCTAGTCCCCTAGAGCTTCTCACCTCATGGGCATTTTTTAGCACTGGCCACTCCATAATGGCCTTTACTTGTTTTGGGTCCACAGAGATTCCTTCACCAGAAATGATATGACCTAAATAGCGAATCTCTTTCTGGAAGAAGGAACACTTTGACAACTTCCCATACAATTTATTTTATCTATGGCATGACAACACTACTCACAAGTGTTTCTCATGTTCTCTTTCATTCTTGGAATAGATGAGGATGTCATCTAGAAAAACTTGTACAAAATGTTTCAAGTACTTCCGGACTACGTCGTTCATGAGGCTCATGAATATTGTTGGTGCATTGGTCAATCCGAAAGGTACTACGACAAATTCGTAATGTCCAAACCGAGTTTGAAAGACAGTTTTTGGGATATCACCTTTCTTAATCCTTAACTGATGATACCCTGATTGCAAATCGATCTTTGAGAATACCGCTGCTCCTTTCATCTAATCGAAAAGGTCATCTATTCACAACATCAGGTAACTATTTTTCACTGTAGCACAGTTCAAGTCCCTATAGTCTATACACAATCGTAAGGATCCATCCTTCTTCTTTACAAAAATTACTGGTGCGCCCCAAGGTGAGACACTGGGCCTTATTATCCCTAAGTCCAGTAACTCTTTCAACTGCATTTGCAATTCACAAATTTCTAGCACTGTCATCCGATACGGAGTCTTGGAGATTGGTTTTGCACCAAGTTTTATCTCAATAGTAAAATCAAGCTCCCTCTCAGGAGGTAACCCTGGTAACTCGTTCGGAAAAACATCTTTAAATTCTGACAATACCAGGTACTGATCCAATGAGGGTCCCTTCCTTTCATTTACTTCTTCCACTACATAAAGTCGACACCCTTACCTCAAGCATCGCTTAACCTTCATAGTTCATATAAAGCATAACAACACTTTTCTCTATACACCCTGGATCTCTACTGGTCTTCCTTCATCGTCGACACAAAGAACCCTCTTTGCGAAACAATCTACCAAATCTTGGTGAGCTACTAACCAATCCATTCCAATGATTAGGTCATATGCCCCAAGAGCAGTGGTGTATACCTTCAACCTGGTAGTACACACTCCTAGGTCTACTATACAATTATCGACACTAGGTCCTACCTCTTATTTTTCCCCCGAAGCCATCTTGACTTGTTTAAAGTCATCATGCTCGTAGGCTACCAACACACTCTTTTCTAATGCAGATGGTGAAATGAAACTATCTGTCGCACCAGAATCAAACAAAATCTTAACATTGATATGATTTATCATACCTGATGACTCCACCACCACGGATTTATGTTTGGCCTGGTGATTATTAACCGTTGCGTAAATCTGGTGGCTACTACTTTCTCTCCCCATCGGTGCCTTTCCTTCTCTATGCACAAACCCTGATTGTAACTCTGGGAAGTCACGCTAGTAATGGGGTCCTCCGCACCCCCAACAGGTAACACGAGATTGAACCTATGCATTGTTATGTGACTGTCTCTGACATGAGTTCCTTCCCCTGGAACCCCTACCCATACTAGTTGTTCCCTAAGATGGTCATGGACCTATATGCGTTGCTGGCGATGAATGAGATGTTGCACTCGTTGCCATTGAAATCCCTGTGGCTACTGTCCTTGGTGCAACTCTGTTACCATATGGCGGTGGCATTGGGCCCCCTCCCCTAGGAAATGTCCTCGAGGCCTTCCCTACGAATCTAGGAGGATGCGAAAATGTCAGTCTTGTACCCTCGGTTAAGTTCATGTGTTCCTTCGCATAATGTGCATTTTCCACCGCTTTCACTACTGAATATGGTTTCCACATCCACACCATAGCTCTTATCTTAGGGTTCAATCCATAGACGAAGCACTCTTCCTGTCATTGGTCATTATCCATATATGAAACATATTTGACTAGTTCCATAAATCTGATCTCATATTCTTCTACAGTTCTATTTCCCTGTACTAAGGCATGAAATGCCCCTACCTATTGTTCCTCGTAGTATGCTAGTAGATATTTCCTTAGGAACCTCTCCTCAAAAAGTTCCCAAGATACTGTGTCTAGGGTAAGATTTAGTTGTCTTTCCCGATTTCCCCACCAATTCAAGGTGTTGTCTCTTAACTAAAAAATTGTGATATTTGTCTTTGAGTTGGATGCATAGTCCCTTAAGGCAAAACACCTTGTCATTCCTTCCAACCATGCTTCCGCACGTTCACTGGCGCGACCCCCAACAAACTCTGGAAGTTTGATCTTCTGCAATTCTCACGTGATGTCTTCGAGTGGAGGTCCTCCCCCTGAATCCCTTAACACTTCTAGATTACCCATTCCATACGGTGGGGGTTCCACTTCAATCCGTTCCGGTTGTCACCCCTTTAAAGTCTCATTAATGGGTTCCAACGAGCGCAGTATGAGAGCTAGTTTGAGCGATGGTGGTGGCAGCGCTGGTGGTGTTGGCGGTGCTTGCGACGACGCTCCCCTGCCTCGATTCCCTCGAGTCCTTACCATCCTGTATGATTTAACCTGCATCAACCAAAGTTGTCAGGATGAGTTCAAGGACATTTCAAATTGGTGCTACTCAAAACAGAAACATGGTTAGGTGTAAGTTTTCTTTACTTGTTTATAAACAGACATTACTCCTTTAGCGGGTTGGCTAGGTTAGGATTAGGATTAAGTAGCTAAGCTTGATTTCTTTTCCCCTATGAAAAAAAAATATATATTGGTTCCCATGCCCTGTAGCTATGCTATCCTTGCGCCATACTCTCCAATTCCTATGCTTACTCTCCTAGTGCATATGTCGCCTCCTTCCTGCTTGTCCTAGTCTAAGTCCTTTTAAATTTTCTCTTACAACTAAATATCCTCTGATGCTTGACTCGGGAGATTTTCCTTGGCATGTAGTGTTGGCATTTTTTAATGTTGCATTGAGATTTAGTGTTGACTTGACTGGTGGAATGGAGTGGAGGGACTTGGCACTTGGCTCGATGAGTTGTGTGTACGGTCTTGTGAACTTGACACTTGGACAATCAGAGTTTATACTTGGGATACAAAGATCAACAATGCTAAATAAGCCTTTACCTTGATTTCCAGTGCATTCACTAATTATGATTCAACTCGGTTAGCTAGCTCTTGATCAATAGATTAGGTAATAATCCAGTTAGTCTTAATCTTGATACTGTATCTTCCTATTAATAATACCACTCTAATCCCTACAATGTTACCATTAATCTAAATAAGCATAAGAATTTATTTGTAAAGACTTATGAGGGAACATTGGTGTTAGCGCTCTTCTTAAGGCCCTTCGCTTGGTGGGTGGTATTGGGTTCAAAACCCATTGACCCTCTAACATTTTAGTTAATGTTTAATGTAGTTTACTTTAAGCTAAATGTATAATTAATTTAAAAAAAATAATTTAAAATATATATATATATATATATATATATAATTAAATTAGTGCTATCAACCCACTATTATTTTTATAATATTAATTTAATCAACATGTTTTACCAATAAACCATTAAAGAAAATTAGCTAGCTTAATTACTTAGATTAGCCCCATCATATTATTTTTTTTTTTTATAATTATTAATTTTTTTTTTATCTAAATTAAAGTTAATTAATTATACTTTATACTAAATAATTTAAACGTACAAACAATAAATAAAATAATAAATAAATAATATATATATGAAAATTTTAAATAATATAAAAAAATAAAATAATAAAAAAAGTCAAAATAATAAATAATAATTAAAAAAAAGGTGCAAGCACACATGGATTCCACGTGCCCGCCCTGCTTCCCCTATTTCCCTTCTTACCTAAACCTAACCCTACACACTACATGCACTCTACAAGGCTCCTTACATGCTTTGTCGCCTCTCCCTCTTCTGCAACATCGACCAAGGTTTTCTTCTCCCTCACTCTGCAATGGTTGCATTGTGGTCTCACACATAGAAGACCTGGTGTTGATTGGTGTTAATTACAATGGTTTTTATTGGCTTTTGCAACTTGATTGTTAGGTTTTTGTATTGGTGTGCAACGCACCTAACTCTGCCCCCATGGGATGCTCCTCCGTGTTACTTGTCTTTGGCGCTGGCATGCTTGGGCGATGGCTTGTTCTCTTGGTTTTTTTCTGTTTGTTGTTGTAGGTGCTTTGTTGTGTGTGTATACTGCATTTGTATCGCTACGTGGTTTGTATGGTTGGGTGTTGGCTTTGTATAAGTTTTTTTTTTTACACATAGTGCATTTAACCAGCAGGCTCCCTCAGAGACTTAGCGCTTGGTAAACAACATCACTATCATTCATCATCATGATTCTTATGAGACCTTGGGAGTCTTATTCTCATGTCAAATTAATTCTTTTCAATTTTAGGTTAAATTCTGTTACAGTATATGGAAATTAAATTTCGAGGTTCCCTTTCTACCTCAATCTCATGAGATAACGAATTGTTGAAGTTTGGGAGGGGAGTCCAAACCGTGACTAGCTTTTCATGTGTGGGGCGTTATAGAGATGTAAGAATCTGATATATCCACCACATGAAAAAAATGTTTCTTCACATAAGGATGGGTGTGGCCTTCACTTTATGTCCTATAGGCGTCATATGTGGACTTGAGCTCGGTTAGTGTCATCAAATTTCTTTTCGTTAGCTTCATCAAAATGCATTAGAAAAATCTATGAAATGGGTTCATTTGGTTTCTGCATTGTCTCCTTCTAATTGTTTATAAATTTCTCTCTGCTTTCTCATTGTATCATATTTCCTGTGAGGCCTTTGTTTTAGATACAAATTAAGATCAATATGGGTTTTTGGATTATAAATTAACAACTGTATTTTTCGGGACTTTGAATACCTTCAGAATATCTCTGTATCTGGTTCCTACGGTGTGAACTGTAATGAGGGTATATATGGATTCTAGGCCTAAAGTTCAAATATAATAATTTTTTTGGGGTGGTATTTTTACAAAAATGTGGCTTAAGCTTATGCAGTATTTCTTGTATAGTGGATTGACGTGGCCATTTACGGATGTTTGGGCACACAACTTGCGAACTCGCCTTGTGAAGCGTTTGGGCGCCCATCTTTGCCAACTCGCCTTCATTGTTTGCTTCTAGAATTTTTCACGTTTTCCCTTTGGTTTTAGACAGTTGATATTCACTTGTATTTTTTGAGATCTATCATTGTTGCATGGTGAGGTCTTCCAACAGTAACTAGATCTAGTATTTGAGACTAGGTTTGTATCCTTTCTCAAATTCTCTAAAGGGGGTTTGGACTCTTATTCTTATTGTTTAAGCATGCATATCATTATCGTTTTTACTAAGTGCAATAAATATCAAGCTCATCAGTGGTGAATTCAAGTGTTTATTCATTTGAGAACTTAATTGATTATTTGTGTTTTGACATTAGTGTGAATTGAAAAAAAAAAATCTTGAATCAACAAGATTTGTGTTGTTCACCTCCTTGATTTGGTTCTTTCTCAACAACATTTAAATCCCTTTATAAGGCACCAGTCACCAATATTCATATTTATATCTTATTCCTTGTTGGTTTGAAGGAGATATTGAACTTACTTAGCAATCATAAACACTAACCAGCGAGTAGTTAATGTAGATTTCAGTGGGTTTGTGTGATAAATGAAGGATCTTGATAAAATATACTGATTCTATGATTGGGGATACCCCCTGGAGTTAGTAGGCACTAACTCCAAAGTGAGGTGCACTATAGGTCCATTAACATTCAGCATAGGCAACACAATGAAAATGATTTCCGTTATTGTTTCATCTATCATTATCGTTCAGACACCAGTTAGTCCCATCAGTGCTATGAGAGCAACTATTGCCATTCTGGGTACATTCTTATATTCGCAGGTATAATATTTGTGTGTGTGTGTGTGTGTGTGTGTGTGTGTGTATATATATATATATTATTTTTTACTCTATTCTTCTTTTTTTTTTTTAGTTGTTCATTATATAAAAATATCACTCTGCACAAGTGAGGCTTCTCACAGGTTTGAATCTTTTATAGGGTAGGTTTCTTACAGGTCTGAAGGTGAAGAGGCCTCCTTCAAACTTACAACAATTTCTAAGGTTTTTTTTTTTGGTTTATTTCTGGGTCAATTCTAAGTAGGTGGGTAGGCCCTTGGCTCCAGATTTTGAACGAGGGCTGTGATACCATTATGTGAAGACCTACTTTTAAATTAAGCCTAAAAATACTTATAAATTTAAACAGATAAAAATTACTTCTAATTAATTTCTTCGTTCATCATATAAGTAGCAGAAATTCATATAAGAAGCAGAAATCTAAATAACAACATGCTAATAATTTTTAAATAACCATTACATATTAATGAGAATGTGTAAAACAAATACATAAATTAAAATACCTTGGTCTGATGCTAACCTTCCGCTTGTCTTGTTGACCTTCCTACTGTTGCCTTGCCCAGCATGAAGCCATGGACCAACTCTGCCCAAACCGTGTTTCCACCCTGCCAACTAGGACAACTTCCTAGCTCCAGGATACCATATGGATATCCTGGCCCCCGTGCCCAAAACCCTGAGCAAACCGGTGCCCCCCCTATACTAATCCTTCCCGACTACCAACTCAAACTCCCCTGTGCAAATCCAAAAGAACCCTCCAAAAATGATCCCTCCTTCCGTAAGCCTCCTCCGCTCATATGCCTCCTTCACCGCCCTTTCTCCTCATTTATTTCCTTACATACACATTTATTATCTTATCCGATTATTAATGTTTTATCCTATTATTAATGCTCCTTATCCTTATTTATTAATGCTTCGTATCCCCTAATATACATAGATCATTTAATTAAACAATATAATTTATTAACCCTCTTAAATTTATTACCCTGTTCATTCAATGCGGTAGCTAATTAATTAATTAATTAATCAATCAAAATTATAACCATTAATTAATTAATTAATATTTAATTAATATCATTATACCAATCTTTGTTTAGTTAATAACATGTTAGGAAAAACTAATTACCTAATAATTTTTTACTTAATAATCCCTAAGCATATATTCAACTAGGGTTGTTACAGTGAGAAATTGTTGTAGCCATATAGCCTAAATGGCTATGTTAACTACCCCTCTGTACTTTACCTCAGCTGAAGAAAGAAAAATAGCATCCTAATTTATTCTCGACCAACAGATAGGCCCAGACCAAAGAGTGAGTAAGTAACCATATGTGGACTTGTGATTAGTGCTATCCCTAGCCCAGTCAGAATCAGTGAAACTGATGAGATCTAATGTAGATTCTTCTTCATAATGAATAGAAAAGGTTATGGTTCCCTATACGTATCAAAGGATACACTTAGAATCTTTCTAATGTGTCTCATGTGGCTCCTACATGAACCTGGAAACTACACCAACTGCATAGGATAGGTCTGGTATGGAGTGTCTGAGATGCAATAAGATCCCCACTAGATGTTTGTACAGTATGATTTCAGCTGGTGGATTTTCCCCACCATCCTCAAGTTCGAATCCTAATAGAAAAGGAGTTTGAGAAGACTTGCAGTATGTCATGTGAAATATCTCAAGGAGATATCATGCATACTTGGCATGAGACAGTTTGATGCCTAATGCATCCTGACTGATCTCGAGTCCAAGGAATAACTATATTGGATATGTTTCCATCATAAAAAATATGTTGTGTAGAATCCTCTTCACTGCAATAATAACTGAAGTCAAGAAAATGGTGATCAACAAATCATCAACATATAAAACTAAGAGTAGAAGTGAATTAGTCATCCTGAGCATGTAGACATTCAGGTCTGATTTACAATGTACAAAGTTCTGTGACAATAGGTAGGATTCCATCTTGGCATACCATGCCATCAGAGTCTGCTTAAGGCCATAAAGACATTTCTTCAGTCGACAGACCAAAGATGAATCCTGCATAAATACCTAGGGATGCTCCATATATATCTCTTGAGAGAGATCAACATGAAGAAATGTATTATTCATGTCTATCTAATGGACTTCCCATCCGTTGGTTTCTGCAATGGAAAGTTACAAACGTATGGAATCCATCTTTTCTACTGGAGTGAAGGTCTCATCATAGTCAATGGCATGCACCTACTGAAATCCTTTGGAAACAAGCTTGGATTTGTCTATGCTAATCTATCCATTTGTTTCTCTCTTGGTTCTGTAGACCCATTCGCATCTGAAAAGTTTCCTTCTAGAAGGAAATGGAACCAGATCCCAAGTTTGGTTATCGAGAAGGGAGTTTTACTCCTCCTGCATGGAAGATTCCCAAAAGGGATTTTGAGCAAACTTGCCATAAGAATGTGGATCTAAAGACTAAATAAATAAAATATTCTAGAGGTCAATGGTGGATTTGCAGTGAGTTCAATAGGAGGCTCCTCGAAATCATACTAAATGCTCCTAGTATCAGTTGGATCACCAACAAGATCCCTTTCATATTGAAGAGTAGTCTGGGACCACTTGGGCCTCTCCTCTATATCTACATTTGGATGCACTGACTTTGCATCTGACTATATTGACTCTATATCTAGATCATATGAATCCTCTAAATCAGAAATCTCGTATGAATAAGAGTCGACATGTGCATGCTCGTCATCTTGGATAGGTGGAATAATGAAGGTGTCTGCATGCGGTTGTTGAGGTACATGTGAGACACTTTCCTTGAATTGGACACTTAACTCAATGATGAGTTGGTCTGAGTAAATATCAATAAGTCTGGATCCCTTCACACCATCTGGGCATTCAACAGAGATACACTATGTTCTCTGTGGATCAAGTGACTTCTTCTTTTCGGAGGGAATCTGGGCCCATGCATGTGAACTAAAAATACGAAAGTGGGTCACTTCCAGTTTGAGGCTGATCCAAGCCTCATAGGGGGTATTATCCTTGAAATATCTATGCAGAGATATATTTTGGATGTTTGTTGCACAATTAAGTGCTTCGGCCCATAGTCCTTGTGGTAGTGACTTTGCAAGTAGCATGCAAAATGCCGTCTATTTTAGAGATCTATTTTTCTACTCAGGAAATTTGTTTTGCTATGGAGTATAGGGAACTGTGTGTTGCAACTAAATTTGTGCCTCATGAAAAATATTTTGGATCTCATGATTGAAATAATCTTTCTCGTTATCAGTTCGAAGTACTTTTAATTTTTTTTCTGAATGTGTCTCAACAAGGTCTTATAAATATTTGATGTGTTGAAAGACCTCAGATTTTTGCCTAAGTAAATCCATGTGAAATTTGAGAAATCATCAACAAAAATGAGAACAAACCTAACTTTTTTGATTGATGGATGTGGAAAAGGACCCATGAGGTCACTATGGATCACATCTAAAGGAAAGGAATCTCTCTCAGTCTTTCCTTTGTCAAATTTGTCTTGAGGGTGTTTTTGAACAACACATCCCTCATAGATTCCTTTCGAGAAATGGATGTCTGGTAGACCATAAACCAATATTTTATTTCTAAGTTGTTGCATATATCTTAAATTCTAATTCCCAAACATATCATGACATATACTACTACTTTCATCAACATGGGTAAGCAATAAAGCAGAATCTGGTTCAATAAATTCAGAAAATGTATACAACCTAGATTGATGGTTTACCTCGCCGGTATAGAAACTCTGAAATTGGTTTGCATGTCATATATGTCCACTGAATTAGGTGTGAATATGGATTTATTTTCAGTTCTGTAAATTTTCATGTGAATCACAGAGAGAAGATTGACGAAAATTTTGGGAATGTGCAACACATTCTTGAAGCTTCCATTGGTAAGTTCAATCCTTCCTTTTTCGGCAACCTCAACTGAAGAGTTGTCCCCCATCAGAATAGGAGGAACTTTTCATGCATCCAATGAATAATATACTTCTTTTGTGGCAGCCATGTGATGTGATTCTCCTGAATCTATAATCCAAGCATCGGGAGAGGATTTGATGGCAATCAAGGCATGGATAGAATCGCCTTTCTCGGGATTCTAATATTTTGGCTTCCTCTTCTTATCACCCTCAGAGATGTTATATCCAAGGTTGTTTCTCTGAAGTATTTGAATCATTGGATCTTTTTCTTTTTGCATGAATGCAGATTCTGGATGGAATCCTTTATGGTAGTATCTGCATTTCTCCCCTTTTCTTCCCTTTCCACCTTTGGATCCATAGGCATCGGTGAAGGGTTTTGATTACCCTTCCTTCTTCAGATTTTCATGAGATTTCCTTTTGTATTTATATTTAGATTTATGATATTGATGAATTCCATATTGCACAGTAAGTGCATGCACCTTTTTTGATTTGATTTTTCCCATGTTGATGAACTTGGTTTTCTCTTGTTTCAAGGATTCAATAAATTCCTCAAGAGAAGGCATCTTCCAGGTGGTTCTAGAGGAGAATTGGACTGAATGGAATGTGAATATGAACATGAATAATTGAGGACCAATTTTGGAGAGAATGTTGAGAACCATTTGTTTATCCTCCTTAGATTTATCAACCTTGCAAGATTTGTTTCTCCTCCTTAGATTTATCAACCCTGCAAGATTTTGTAAAAAAATCTTGGAGATTGTCGAAGATTTTTGGATCCAATGTGAGCAATTAAACCTTGAGAATGTGTCCCATAATCTCATATTGTTTTATGAAGATCCATTCCAAGGTGGTTTAGGCTTCATTGGGGGTTTTACAGGAAGATATGTGAAAAAGGAGAATGGGAGAGATGAGACATTGGGATCATCACCAACTAGTCAAACTGAAGTGAGAACTTAAGAGAATATTCTCCTAGAGGAATATTCTCCCTAAACTTTAGGAGACTGGATAAATAGTAATAAACATAGGAAAAACCTTAGGAAAAATAAATCCTAGGTGCATGTAAAGTAACTCCAACAATACCCATGGGTGGTGTTGATGTCGTACTAGGGGTCCAATGGTTACAATCATTGGGAATTGTGGCCTTTAATTTTCAAGAAATTTTCATGAAATTTTCATTGGAAGGAAAGGAATTTTAGTTAAGGGGCATCACAGGGAAACCTAGTAAGGTGGTAATCTCTAACAGAATGAAAAAATTATTGAAAAAGAGGCATCAAGGTGTAATTGTACAACTATTCTCACTAGATTTTCAAACATCTAAGCCATATATTCCTCTATTTCTCCAAGGGATAATTAATAAGGATTCCAAGGTATTTGAAGATATTCCCATAAGTATTCCAAAGTATTTGAATATATTCCCATAAGTATTCCACCCACTCATGATCATGATCATGCTATTCACTTAATTCTCGGGAGTTTTCCTCCTAATATTAGGCCTTACAGATAACCTTATTACCATAAGAGTGAAATTGAGCGTATGGTTGAAGAAATATTAGAGGTTGGAATTATTAGACCTAGCATCTCACCCAGACCCGTCCATATATCTTATATGAAATAGGATTAGTTTCCATATACATGAAGGATCGCCATGATATGCATTGGAAGGATGCCAAGAACATTCTCATATATGTTCAAAGCACCATGAGTTATGGGATTCACTATGTAGTTTATTGTGCATTGGATATCCTAGGCTTCACAAATTCATATTAGGATTGCAATGGCATAGATTGCAAGTCCACTTTAGGGTACACTCTCAGTTCATGTTCAAGCCCTATTTGTTGGTCAAGTAAGAAGTAATCAACCATTTCCTTATCTTCCGTAGAGGGTGAGTACATAGCAGTAGTCAACTATGTCATTTAAAAAATTTGGATTCAACACTTCCTTACCAATCTTGGTATCCAACTTCATTGTCCAACTGTCATATGGTGTGACAATAAGAGTACACTAAGATTTTGTATAGATCCACTACAATGGAATCAAACCAAACACATTGAGGTCTGTATGTATTTCATCAAAGATCTAGTACATGACATGATCATTGATGTACAATTTTGTCCTTCCTATGAATAGATTGTTGACATCTTCACCAAGACCTCCACTAGGATGAAGTTTCATACTTTGCGATATCGTCTTGGAGTGAAGAACACAGTTGCCTAACATATTCCTTTTCTTATTTTGATGCATTTTCTTTTGATAGGGGCTTTTGTTCCCACATGGTTTTCCCTCTTTCCTCATTTTTATTCAATGTTCATTAGTTGCATTGTACATGATTACCTAATATGGCCTAGTTGTCAGCACTCATTTTTTATTACTCCATATTCATGTTCAAGGGGGATGTTGGCGATATTTCTATTTTTGACTCACTAGTTCAGTAGTAGTTAACCGGAGCTAGTTCTATTTTAGAAATTCTATTTTAGACAATCATTATTATGCATGCATTCCTAAGAAAATCTCATTGCTTGTTCCCTTTTCTTAATTATAGAATTTTCTTTCCTATATGAGTGTATATCACTCATTCATTATATGATTCATTGATCATATCATTGGAGTAGTGTGAATATATTTTCTCATTATTCCATATTGAATCTCTTATCATTTTCTTGATAATCTTTCTTCGTACTTTCTTTAGCTAGGTCTCCTATGCATGTTTCCATGAAACATTGATAGATCATTATTTCCTTATTTCACATTATTTTGAATTGAATATAATTTTGAGTCCCTGATAACATATTTGGATCACACTTAGCAAATTATGCTTTATATTTTCAACAAGTAGGAAATTGTCTACCACAATATCTTAGTTTCTAAGAGTGGCTATGCCTTTTCCTATAATTTTGGTTGAGTTATCATTTCCAAATGTGAGAGACCCCTATTTTTCTTTCCTTCATGTTACAAATTTATTTTTGTCTCCATTTATATGCTTTGAGCATCTACTTTCAATACAACAATGAATTCTTGTATTTTGGGCATATAAGGCAAACCGAGATTCCTCAACATTCAAATCTTCTTTATTACTTTTCAAATTTTTGTGTCATTCCCCTATGTGATTGAAAGGAACATGCCTAGTTTCCCTTGAATAAACTCTCAAATCACTTCTACAATTTATGGCTATGTGAAAAAAATTATTACATTTGTGTCATTTAATTTCATAAACCAAAGAAACAAAACATCTATAATTTATACCAAATGCCTCATGAGGCTTTTTGTGATAATTGCCTTTATAATGATTCTTGGAATTTTCATACATACTTTTGTTCCTGACATTTTTACCCTTTTCATATGCTCTACAATTTATGGATTTATTCCCAAAATTATTGCAAGAATAACAAAAGCCAAGAAAAATATTTTGGTACCTGGGTGTGGGTGGTCTTCTAGTTGGTGTCGTTATTTTAAAATCATGATCTTCTTCATTGATAGTTTTTTATTCCACGTTCCTCTAAATGCATGATCATATTCTTGATTCTTATTTATTTAGGGTTTCTGTATGTCCTCCTTTAGATGCTTTCATGCTTATTTCTTGATGGAGCCCTTGATAATATATGCATAACTACTTTGCTCTGCTTCATTTCCCGTCATCATAGATCTTGAACCCTCATCAATATTATTTTTTTTTGTATCCAATTATAGACTTGTCACGGAAGGGATTTTTATGGTAGATGATTTCATCAAGTATTTTGGTGCTATTTCTAAAAATTAGTTGGATCTCCTTCTATAGTTCCTTTCTTAGTGCGACTATTTCAACTTCTATATTATCTATTGTTTTCTTCTTTTCTTCCAGTTGTCTCTTGATTATTTCTTCAATCACTTTGTATTTTTCCATTTGAATCCTTAAATCTATGATATTCATTTTGGATTATTTAGAATTTTTCTAGGGTTTTTAAATCCTTCCTTCAATTTACTTCACTCTTCTTTGAGAGACTTGTTTTTCTTCCTTTCTATTCTTCGATCACTTAAGGAAATGATCAATTCTTCCTCAAGATTCACTTCTCCTTATTCTTCATAATATCCTTCATTATTTCCAGTAGTTTCCTCTTGAGTCTCTAACACCATGAAGAGTACTCGTCTTGAGTCATTTTCACTATCATCATATTCATCAGATGAAGAATTATCATTTTTTGAATAGAGGATTGTTTTTTCAAAAACCTTCCTTTATTTCTTTCCTTGTATCTTTTCTAATATTTATTTTCTTTCTTAGGAAATTCTTCTTCATCACTATCTGAACCCCTTGCATATGGAAATTTGGAAGAAAAGTGCCCAACTTTACCACAATTAAAGCATTTGAAAGGAATCTTACATTTGTACTTGTTGGTTCCTCTTTTCATCTTTCTCACAAATTTGGCTTCTTCTTCATTGTTTGAATCATCACTAATGTTGCAGCAAGTTTTTGAACTTATCCTGTTCTTTCTTGGCTTCTTGTAGGATTTGAAAGCTTCTTTCCTTTTGGATGGATTTTCCCATTCTTTTCTCATTTCATGTGTTGTAAAATTTTCATGCTCAACGTAGCCATATATTGTATTTCTTCTAGAGATGAGAGTTTAAGGTCAAATATCATTGGGAGAGATGTCAATATCTTTTGCACAATAACTAAATTTTCAATATTTTCTCCCAGACCTCTTATAGTATTCATAATTCCATAAACATAGAGAAAATAAGATGCAATATATTTATCTTCCTTCATTGTCATATGTTCAAATTGTACTTTGTAAGTATGAAGATTGCCCCTTTTGATTTTAGCATCTCATTATTGAGCTTGTCCCATATTTCCTTTGTAGAATCACAATGTATAACCTTAACAAATTATGAACCTATTAGACCACTTAGAATCAAATTTATTGCCTTTGAATTGTATTCACTAATATTTTTCCTAACATTACCTGTTGGGGGAGAAGTTGGTGTTGTGTATATTTACTACAACTGTCCAAATATCAAATCCCTTTTCCTACAAAAATGCTCTCATTATTATTCTCCAAAAAGCATAATTTTACCCATCAAATAATGTGTTGATTAAGGTTGGTTGTCATTGATGTCAACCCTTGAAGAAAGACCCGTAGCACAAAGTTTTCGGTAATGGACCCAATAGTGTTTGATGTAAATATGA
>CBVK0100247787.1:0-15698 GCA_900067695.1 Picea abies
CCTCTCACATGACCACTAACGGTGACCACAGCCTACACCAAAAGGTATTTTAGCATTTCGCATTTCGGCGTTTCGGCATTTATGTGGTGAAGTGTTTCGACACTCCAAGTCACGAACCCCGAAATTTTCGGCGTTTCGCATTTCAGCGTTTCGGCATTTCTGTGTTGAAGTGTTTCGACACTCCAAGTCACAAACCCCGAAATTTTCGGCGTTTCACATTTCGCAACTTCGGGACTCCTGTGATGAAGAGTCTCGACTCTTCATGTTGCGATCACCGAAACTCCAAAATCGAGTCAGATCAACGGTCCACAATCTTGATGGTTCGACGGTCCACATATTTTCATGATTTCGTATATCGTGATCTCATGCCGTGAGTTTCTTTGTTGACTCCTCCAAATCCCGGTATCTGAAACTCCAAAATGGAGTCAGATCAATGGTCCACAATTTCCCTTTGATCAACGAATTAGATTAAGTTGTGGTTTCTCATTTCACAATTTCAATATTTTTGTCGTGAGTGTTCTTGACACCTCCAAATCCCGGAATTCAAACTCCAAAATGGAGTCAGATCAACGGTCCATGATATCCCTTTGATCAACGACTCAGATTAAGTCATGGTTTCACATTTCATGATTTCTAAATTCTTGTCGTGAGTTTCCTAGACACCTCCAACTCCTGGTATCCAAAACTCCAAAATGGATATTAAGTTGTGGTTTCACATTTCGTGATTTTTTTCCATGAGTTGCTTCGTTGACTCTTGGAGTTTACGGTTTTGAATGGGATCCAACAATCACTTGTTGAGCTTTCCATTGCCATTCCATTATCCCTGCACTGTTGGTCATGATCTTTGCCATCAATGACAAACATGCATACTTTGTACTATCTCTCTTGATCTTATCAAGCTTTCTCTGTTGTGTCTTCCCAAAATACTTCTGGTGCCCACCTGGCACATTTTTCCTGTACTTAAGCCATTGTTGTTGTTGTACTTGCCATAAATGACAAGAATATGTTGCCTATAAAACATGCCAACAAAACTATACCTGGTCTAGAATCTCCTCCTCCTCCAGAGATGCCCTTGCAAACTAAAAAACTAGAGCCACCACATCGTATTCCGAAGGGAGTACTCAAGCTCTCTACCCATAATCCTAATCCTAGAGCCACCTAGAATTCCTCTATTGTTGAGGACCTGGGTCAAACCCCTTGTGTGATGTTGGCCCTGGAGGTACTCCATATGTTTCCTTCACAGAGGAATGCCTTTTTATTTTCATTATGAGCTCTAGACCTCAGTGGCTCAAAATTTATCAATTTTGACGTCACAGATGTGAATCCCTGCTTTCCTTACTATGTGTCTTTCCAAATCCATGTGGTTTACTCGAAGAATACCATTAAGCATTTAGTTGTTGATGAAGGAAATGAAACATGTGTGATGTCTCTGATTTGTTGGAAAGCTCTTGGCTCTCCAACTCTCTCCCAGTATCATACCATGTTGACTGCTTTTGACGGTTGTGCCTTCCACCCTCACAATATTCTTCCTGCCTTTTTGGTCTAGTTGGGTGGGAAGACAGTATATGTGGATTTCAAGGTGGTTGATGCACCCATCGATTATAAATTATTACTAGGATGCAATTGGACTTATGCTATGACTATCGTCGTATTGTCGATCTTTCGCACTCTTAGTTTTCCTCATGATAGGAAGATCGTGATGATCGACCAGTTGTCCTTTGCATATTCTAGCCCTAGTACATTTGTTGGAATGTCGATCCTTGTGGTTGAAACTTCTCAACTGACAACTGATAATATCGGTGTCATAATGTATTCATCCCTTATGGGTACCTTCGAATTCATGGCGCCAATTCACCATGTTTATGCCATGTCCAGTAGGCATGTTTCTTCATAGAGGTCCATTCCTTTCTGCACTTCTTATTTTAACAATCCTTGAACCCTACCTTCCTCGACTGTGTCTTGTGAAGTTCATTCACATGCTAGAATGGCCATGCCATTATCGGAAACATATATAGTGTATCAAGTTGTTTCCGACTCTTCCGTCGATCCTGATCCTATTATCTCATAGACAAACAAGGAGGATCTTGTTCTTAAGCCCATGTGGGCCACTTGTTCATCTTTCTCACATGGTTTCCTCAATGATATTTTCCCTTAGATGAATATATCATCGAGGCCATGAATGGTTCTGACAAACCTTGTTATGATATGCATCATCGCTCTTATTTTCTCCCAGAGCTAGCTAGAACCGAACAAGATGAATTTCTATCTACTATGAGCAAGATAGTCGGTCATGCCATAGTTTCGATTGATATGCATGACATTTATGTCGAAGGAATAAAGGTGAGTATCTATCCTACTTTCACAATCGATATCTCTTGTACCCCTGGAAATATTGAAAATGTACACATCGATGCAACTTGCTCACTAAAAGAAATCCTGATCTACACTAAGCTCTTCAAGGAATTCCAAGAATCGACCCTCGAATTTTCGAACATGAGATTAAAAATTACCCGGATGCTAAGCCTATTCGAAAATGTCTTATAGTTTTCAATCCCCAGAAGGCCCTTGCTATTAAGGGAGAGGTAGAGAAACTTCTTAATGTTGGATTTATCTACCCGACTCCCTTGACTGAATGGGTATTTGTTATAGGAAAATCCCCCTGTGGACAGGTGGATTCCCTCTTGAACCCTAAATCTCTAAGATCAAGACATAAACGTGTTAACTATGGTGACTGACATCCCTTTAAACCTAGCTAAACTAATCTATAGAGAAGAGGAAGAAGATGTACCTTTTTATGATGTTTTTCCTTGCCCAATTCCAGGTTGAGCTCTAATCCACAAAGTCTTCAAGAGGTCTTGCAATCCAATAAAAGATAAATCATGCTTCCTATTCTACTATGATTATTCTGACACTAGATCTCTACATTAAAGAGAAGTTCATGTAGGCATACAAAATCTTGAAGGAAACAGGCCAAGCACATGTATTAATGAGAACTTAATAGAGATACTTACAGACCTTTGATGTAGATGCAACAACGTCACCAATCTCTCCTTGTCCAACCCCTTGCTCAAATGATCCACAAACAAAATGACTATTCTTCACTTATAATCTCCCTTATGAGATCATAAGTTTTATGCCTTCAATGTCCTCTCTTTTCACCATGAGGAGGAATCCTTATATAGGCTTGGAGAGGCCTAACCACTTAAGAGATTCTTGGGATAGGTTGAGGATATTTCTCCATCAGTTGTGGATCCTCCCTAATATCCATCCTTGACCTCAGATTCAAATCCAACTAACTCCAAAGATGAAGGGGATTTTTCCCTAAATTTCCTCAACAACCCAAGATTTCCTCAAACAACCCAGCACTCCCCTAGAATGGGGCACTGAGTGTTGAAACACTCCCCCAAAGGAGGGAAGGGAGCATTGGCACTCCCTAACAGTGGGTAGGGAAGCACTGTCCTTCAAAAATGACTTTTGAGTGGTCTTTTTCATGGTAAAATCTGTGTACTCTATGTCATGTGATTTCTCCTTCTTAAACCAGTCTTTGAGGGTGTCTTTGAAGTGTCCTTGTCATGTCGTTCGAGACACAACATAGGAAATATGACTGTATGATTTCTGAAACACTTGTGACACTTATGGATAGAATGAGACACTTGTAACGCTTGTAATGACATCAATAGGTCATCATTCAAATGAGTAATTTTGATGTGTAACAAATTTCCCCCCAAAGTGAGAAGTTAGAAGATGTGATGACTAAAGTACTTTATAGACTTTGTCAAGCAAGGGTATGGACTTAGAGAACCTGGTATAAGATGCATACAACCATCAAACAAATGTTATGATATGTTTCAAACCCATGGCAGGAATACCTATGCTTGGGTGATAAAGATTTGCAAGGTATGGCCACCATAAAATACATTGTGGATCCATAATTGTATTAACAAAAAGGTATAGCCACCTAATATACAATGTGGATCTATACTTCCATGACATGAACTGATCATAGCCACAAAAAATACATAGTGGATCTATGAGATGACAAGACATATCCATAGACCAATACAAAGTGGATCTATGTGACAGTATATGTGTCAATATTCAATGAGGCACAACAACAGAAACATGACATGGACCAAAACATGATGATGAAATGGACACTGTGACTTTCATCAGGTGACCCAAAGGAGTAAATAAACTTAAAGGATTGGTTTAGTATAGAGGTTAAATGGATTAAAATGTATGCAAATACAAAGTTTCGTGTTCAAGGGAGACTGTAAGAGTGTTGGTGATGTTTTCAAAAACTGCTTGGCTTGCTTCCTTCAAATTTCCCCCCCATCCATATAGACGAGTACCGCTTTTTAATTTAATGAGCTCAAGGAGGGTAACACATGCTCGATATAACTCACCTTAGGTAAGTACCTCTTCCTTTGTTTAACTAACTGGAAGAAGTAAGGATTCGGTCTCGTATGGGCCCTTCAATGTATGATTGTTTAACGAGTCCATAAATGTTAAAATCAATGTTTTTTCATGTTTAGAGAGTCTGAAAAGAACTTAAAGATGACTCCAATGTTGTCCTTTTTCATAATATTAGTCTCGCGAGGATGAAAAAGAGATAAATTATCACTCGAAAGATGCCCTTTCAAACCTTTTAACGAGTGGGAAAGAAAGAAAGATCACTCGACAGTCTTTTCATGTTTAGAGAGTCTGAAAAGAGATTAAAGATGACTCCAAGGGGTTCCTTTTTTTGTGTATCCATGCGAGTTAAAAAAAGAGATAATAGTTTACTCGGTGTGTTCTCATTTTCTTTTGAGCGTGATATAAATTATCACTCGAAAGATGCCCTTTCAAACCTTTTAACGAGTGGGAAAGAAAGAAAGATCACTCGACAGTCTTTTCATGTTTAGAGAGTCTGAAAAGAGATTAAAGATGACTCCAAGGGGTTCCTTTTTTTGTGTATCCATGCGAGTTAAAAAAAGAGATAATAGTTTACTCGGTGTGTTCTCATTTTCTTTTGAGCGTGATAACAAATGAAGATCATTCTTTTTAATGCGACAAGATAAAAAAATTGAACAAAACTTCTCTGAAACCTACCAATAATGATAAAACTGCACACCAGGGTATTAATAATGCCTCCAAAATATTTCTCAAAACCCAAAATAACTATGTTTTAGAAAAAATGAAATTTTATAATAGTAATATTGGGTAAGAATATCTTTTACCAATACATTTGTGCAAAGATTTTTTGCAGTGGAGAAATTGAGCTTTGGAGGGTGATTCTTGCATTCATCGGTGTTGGAGCTATGGTCATCTATTTCTGTCATCGTCTGGATTAGGTTGGTCCTCTTTTTCTTTCCTTCAATTTGTATGGTTTACATTTTAGTTTTGAGTAATAATTGGGTTTTAGAACTGATGCCCTAGGAGGTTTCAAATGCCTAAAAGGGCTCGATGCTCTCCTAGAATGTTAGGGGGATTTCTTCCCGATTTTCCAATACTACTCCAAGCCTAGTGAAGATGAGCTAGAACTATGTTAAAGGACTGAAGGGGGTGCTACCCAAAAAGCACAAAAATTCCCAAAACCTCGGCGCTCCTCTAAAAGGTTAGGGGAAGTATTTTTCAAAAATGAGAATGCCTTGGTGAGCCCTTTATAAAAGAGTTGACATTCTGATGGGAGATTAAAGGGAGCATTGGCATCATAAATAAAGCAATTTTTTTTTTTTTTTATGTTTTTATTGACCAAAATTTTGTCAATGTAACATGACTAATGATCTTTGATTGATGATGATTGTAGGTAAATTTGGCGAAAGTCATGATCGAGTGGAAATAAAGAGAGCATGAGTGTAATGATCTGGTTGCCTTGCAAAGTCCTCAATCAAGGGCCGCATTCAGGAACTGTGGTCTCCTCATGTACTTTAAGATGCAAAAGATGAAGAATGAAATTCTCCTTCTCGAGTACATGATCGGGTTGTGGAACAGGGGTTCCAAATTGGGACACAGGTTCTTACCATCGAGTCGGAGGATGTCTATTTCCTAACCAACCTCTCAAAGAGAGGGGGTATTTTTATCTTATCCTAATAGAGGGCACTTCCCATGCCTGTAGAAGAGTACTTGGCTAATAATTGTGTCCCAGGATTGAGATTGGTGGGAGGTATAACTGTAATAAAATATGTCAGAGATGTACCTCTTCAATCTATTCTATTTAACATCACAACTTTACCAAGGAGTACCATCTCACACATGGTTTTGAGATCGCAGGTGGCTTATGGTTTGTAGTGTTTAGAGCCAATTGTGTTTAACTGGAGGGCAACATTCCTTCAAAATGTGAAGGAGAAGATTTCGAGATGTCGGACGAGGCAACAAAAGAAGTTTGGATATGGTTTGTTTCTGGTTTCGTTCTTTCTAGAAAACATTCCTCAGATGCAACCATAGATTGCACTTGTAGTACAACCGGTGGGCGAACCATGTATGGAATGTTGGACAAGTCTGTCTTCGAGGCTGGGAAGAGAGTTAGAGTTCAGATTTACAGGAGACTTCTTTGCTTGGTTGAGATGCCAACTAATCGTTATAGAGGATTTACCATATGCCAGAGTGGACTTCCGAGGGAGCATGGACCTGGTTCTTCCAGATGGAATGGACNAGTGGACTTCCGAGGGAGCATGGACCTGGTTCTTCCAGATGGAATGGACTAGGACACGTCAGGTGAGAAACCAAAACAATCTTGTCAATTTTTTATTTTTATTTTAAGGTTTATATTATTTTTTGGGGGTACATAGAAGAGTTTTTTAACATACATATTGTTTCATTGTGCAGATAGGGGAAAAACACATCCGACAGATATATCGGTACTAGGGCGTCACGAGGATGCTCAGATATAAGTAGATCATGAGGTAGCAACAGGGGGTCTCCGAGAAGTTGAGAGAAACCTCTATGGTCTCACGAAGGATGTCCCTCCTCTTTAGCAACAGGGGGTCTCCGAGAAGTTGAGAGAAACCTCTATGGTCTCACGAAGGATGTCCCTCCTCTTAGGAGGCAGGACATACCATAACATCATCATATAGACTATACAAAACACATAAGAGAGGTTCTAGTCCTCCTGCATCTACAAATACCTACAGTGGGAGTCCCTGAGAGTATTAAATCCTTACTGAGATGAGTATCTCATGCGGTAGTGTGCTTCTCAGAGAACAATGTGATGCAGGAGGACTAGAACCTCTCTTATGTGTTTTGTATATTCTGTATGATGATGTTATGGGCATGAGGACCCAACATTTTTCCCTTATATGTACTTTTTGATGTAATCAAACAATGCAAACACAAGACAAAGTATAAGCGGCTAAGGAAAAATGCGTTCACACAAGAGAAAAAGACACACCAAACTAAAAATACAATAGTGTACAAAGCATGCATGATAGATGTACTATGCATAGTACTTCTTAAGGTAAAGCCCGTTTTGGGGCTCACCAAGGGAGATTCCATCGTAGTCAACTAGAATGTAGGCGCCTCTATGTAAAACACATTTCACAATGTAAGGACCATGCCATAGAGGTTCTAACTTGCCTGTCCCTAACTTATCATGAGTCTGGTCGTAAATGAGGGCTAGGTATCCTTCTTCAAAAGTACGAGGATGGATGGATTTGTCGTGTTGATTCTTGATTCGCTTTTGATACGTCTTGTTAATGAGAGAAACATCAAAACGTGTTTCATTAAACCTAATCAGGTGTAAGAAGCATTCTTCTTCGGAAAAAGTGTGGGGCATGAGTTCTACTTTGAGTTTCAACGAGGTAATTTCTCACTCGATTGGTAAAAAAAATTCTATGCCATATACTAACTGGAAAGGAGTGAATCCAGTAGTAGTTTTCATTGAGGTATGGTAAGCCTAGAGAGTGGATAAAATTTATATATGCCAACATGTCTTGTTTTCTGCTACCATACATTGAATAATGGTTTTTAGGACCTTGTTGATGGCTTCAACTTGTCCATTCGCTTGAGGATAGTACAGTGATGAGTTCTCATGGGGAAAACCCAACTTGGCATCCAAATCACTCATCATATGGTTTTGAAAGTGTGAACCATGATCAATGACAATGGATTGTGGAACACCAAAGTGAGTGATGATGTGGTTGGAGAAGAAAAGAGCTACAGTACGACCATCATTCAGAATGGTAGGCATAGCCTCAACCCATTTTTTGAAGTAATCGATGGCGACGATGATGTAACCGTGCCCCCTAGCTAAGGTAGGCTTACACTACATGAAATCAATGCCCCATTTGGCAAAGGGGCCAATGAAAATAATAGGATGCAGTGGATTAGGGTGGGTGCATGCCTTTTTATGAACAAATTGGTAGGGTGGGCATTTTTTGACAGCCTCAATACAATATTTTAAGATAGAGGGACAAAAGTAGTCGACACGTAAGATTTTCTGAGTTGTAGCCATCCCAGAAAGATGACTTCCACAGGCTCCAAGGTGATAGTCATTAAGGACATATTCAACCTCTTCATGAATAAAACATCATCATAGGATAGTTTCAATACCATGATGATACAATGTGTCACGAATGATAAAGTAGCGATGAGAATGATGGCGAATACGATGACATTTTTTATGAGAGATATCGGGATGAAAACGTTGGCTCTAGAGATAAAGAAGGATATCTCCATACTAAGGGTCATACATGATGATGAGGAATAGAGATTCATCGGGGAGAGAATCTCTAGGCTCAGTTTCTTCATCAACATGGGGAATATCGCAGATGAGCTCTGCAAACACCAAGGATTTCTTGTCTTTGGACTTAACAAACTCAAGATTGAATTCCTGAAGAATGACAATCCATTTGGAATATTTTCCCCCAAGAAATTGATGTGTTAGAATGTGATACATGGGGTTAGAGTGCGCGATAACGGTGGTGGCGTGTAGAAAAATGTAATGACAAAATCTATGGACAATGATGATGGATTCCATAGCCAACTTCTCAACGTGTGAATATCAGAACTCTAGACCGGATAGACTTTTTCTCAAATAATATATCACATGTTCTTCACCATTAGGGTCCTCTTGAACTAACACCATTGAAATAGTGGAAGTAGAGGCTGCTAAGTAAAGGATATATTCCTTCATATAATTTGGAGGATGCAATAGAGGTGTGTTCGTCAATGCATGCTTAAGAGAAGTAAAATATCGTTGAGAAGTGTCATCCCAAATGAAAGGAGTGTCTTTCTGCAACAATCGCATAAATCCTTTGGTAATATTAGCATAGTTACAAATGAAAGGACAAATAAAGTTCTTTTTCCCTTGAAAACTTTGGAGTTGTGTCAAATTATTAGGTGGAGGTAAAGCAAGGATAGCCTTAATTTTTAAGGGATCACTCGAATCCCGTCCTTGGAAACAACAAAGACGAGAATTTGACCTGATTTGACAACAAAGATACACTTGTGTGGGTTCAAATGAATACAGTAGAACCAACATCGAAGAAAAATAGCCCATATATGACCAAAATGGTCTAATCGATTGGATGAATGGGCAGGTAAATCGTCGAGGTAAGGTTCCTCAATATGTTTGATATCATGGAAATAATATGACATGGCCTACTGGAATGTAGCACCAACATTTTTGACTCCAAACGGTAGTTTTCGATAGGTGAAAGTTCCCCACGGGCAGATGAAGGTTGTCTTATGTTTATTAGCGGGTAAAATGTCAATCTGGTTGTAACCTGAGAAACCATCCATGAAAGAGAAAATCACACTACCTGCGCAATTATGAATGATCTAGTCGATGAAGGGCATAGGGTAATTGTCTTTTGGACAAGACTTATTGAGGTACCTATATTCAACATAGGCATGAATGGTCCCTTGCTTCTTAGTGACTAGAACAATATTCAAAACCCATTCCTTCAAAGGGACAGGATAGATGAAGACAAATTTCAATACTTTCTCAACTTCTGCCTTAATAGTCGTGATCTTCTTAGGATGGACCAGGTGGAGTTTTTGTCGAATAGGTTTTACACGTGGGTAGTTTTAATATCATTCACAATGATAGAATGATTGAACCCTAACATTTCTTCATATCTCCAAGCCTGGACATCGTAGAATTCTTTAAATAAAGTGGTATAAGAAACCACTTCCTCGGGAGAACAATTAGCACGGAGATTAATATTTTCCACGAAACGTTCCTTGATCAAAATGTCAATAACGACCGTAGAGGAAATGTTTCCTAAATGCCCCTCAGAAATAGTATATTGTGTAAATATGGGTGATTGTGGAAAGTCAACAACATTGGGGGGGAAGATAGAGTGTATATATTCCTCTATTTCTTCAAGAGGTGGAAGAAAAGAAGATCGATGGTGGTTATCATCCCAAGATTTGTCGTCAATTCTAAGCATTTCCATAATATATTCGTCGGATGGAAATATTTGGGAAATGTAGTCAAAGGTAGATGTCAAGGAATTCAACCAACATGGCATCGAGTAAGTGTCGGTTGCCAAGAGATGTTGATCATCCGAGGAAAGTGAGGATGATTTAATAGTGTTGTATGAAGCCTCATATGGAATAAGTGGCATGGTGTCACCTAATGCATCGAATTCTAGAGTACTAGGCACAATCCAAGGATCAGATGATTCCAAAGACTGATAAGTCATAGTCCAAATCATATTGACTATTGAAATATGATGCGTGGTAGGAGGGAGTGGTGCAGGGAAGCAATCCATAACGCTGGAATATTTTAAAAATCCTACACCAACACTTTCATACATGATCTTGTGCTCTCCAAAGAAAGGAATATTGTTGGTAGTGGGAGTGCGGGTGTCGGGTGTACAAAATTCTAACTGATCGATAGTAACAATTTTTCCCTGATGATGAAATTGTACACATCGAAACACTGACGAAGAGACAATAATAATAGAATAAAACCAACTTATTCTGAGTAAAAAGTTGTAATCGAGGGGAGTATCAACCACCTCGACATCAAAAAATATGGATTTTTTGCCCAACTGGACAGATAGGGACTGCAAGAGTCTGTGAGGATGAAAACCTTGCCCATCGAATGTGCACAACATTGTTGGGGATTTGTTAAGTGTGGGTGATTTTAAGCCTTTCCAACAAGCTAAAGACATGATAGAAGTAGAGTCTCCCTCATCCAAAATAGTGTGGTGAATTTGTTGATTGTGAAAAACAACATCAATTTGATAAGCGAGTTGGTGAGAGAGTCGAGACTTAAAATTGTCCAGGTTAAACATGATATTGTTGGACAACTCAAGATCAAAAGCACCAATGAAATCCAAGAGCGTTCTACATTTACTTGGATAGTTCTATGGAACTTCCAACTTAGACATAGCACATGGTGCTTGAGCCAAATCTTCAACAATGTTGTAGTTTTGGGTTGCACGTGAACTAGGATTAAAAGTAGATTTATGGATGGTTCTCTTGGGAGGGCATAATATAGATTCGAATGTAGGTTTCTCTATCTAAAGTGATCCATATGGAGGACTAACAGAGGATGGTGATGGATCCAGTAAAGTATCATTAGTCACTTTTCCTTTTTCAGGTTTAGTTGGCATGTCATAGGTTCTAGAGGGAGTGGTTAAATCAATCTCGTTGAACATATAATTATGGGCACTTGTCGAGGCTTCATCATGAGAAGGGTGGATGGAACTTCCCCCTGGAGAGGGGGTTTGAGAAACCATAGATTGTTGCTGAGGAAAAGGTTGAGTAAGCAGGGGGTTTGAGAAACCATAGATTGTTGCTGAGGAAAAGGTTGAGTAAGCAAGACGGGTTGGGAATTCCCCTTAAAACATTTCACCACTTCATCGCGTTGTGGACAGTCTCGAGTGTAGTGATCGTTACCACAAATAAGACATCGGAATTTTGGTTTCCACTGTGGTTTATTTTTGGAAGTAGGTGGTGGTTTTTGAGATTTGGGTTGTTCGTTGTTATTATTCTTTTTGGGTTTATTTTTTGTCTTCTTCTTACTTCCAGATTATTGTGAAGGGGCAGAGTGAACTGCATCCACCTCAGATATTTGAGTTTGGGGGGAGGTAGAGGAGAGTGAGGTCAAACTGGGAGTGGGTTATGAAGTAGATCGATTTGTTTTTCCAGTTGAGTAGGAAGAATATTGGGTTTTGATGGAGTTGATAACTCCATCCTCATGTGATGTGGATGAAGGTTTAGATGGATCAGTAGTTGCACGGGTAGCATTTGGGATCAACTCATACAAAGTATCATATTGTGAATAGACCAAATCTAAGTATTGATCCCGAGCAATGGAGTCTTCCTCGGTGACTACACCACCCATGGAGACATCACGAGAAATCAGGGGTAACAATGATTTAGTAAACCATTCTACCAATAACTGGTCAGGAATGATTGCTTTGATCAACTGTCATCATCGTCTCCATTCGTGAATACGATCAGAGATCTGCATGCAATTGGTCTGGCGAAGGGAGGTAAAAAGTTCGGTACTCGTCTCTTAACAAATGGGTATTTGAAAGTGTATGAGAAAGGACATAGCAAGGGAGTTGAAATCTTGGAACGAACCACATGGAAGTTCAATATACCACTTACCCGTTGAGCCCATAAGTGTTCGCTGAAAAAGACGTAAACGTATAGAATCGTCCATAAATGGAAAGTCATCACATGATGTTTTGGGTCTTCTCCAGGTTTACCGTCAAATTTTGGAATATCAAAAGGTAATTTAGCAGGGATCACTGGCCAAAAGGGATAATGCAATATAGGATCATTGGTCAACCAAGACATGTCTGGGAGATCCAAAGAAGTGAGAAATGATAGTTGTCGGTTAACCTGAGCATGGTACTGGTGTGGCATAGGGACACCAGTAGGGTCATAAACTAGAATAGGTGGATAATTGTATCGAGTAGGTCCTCCTACATACGGTTGTTGCTGATTAGAATAAACAGGATTCTATGATGGTTTAGAAACATGTGCAAATAGAAGATAACCTAATGGGTTATGAGGATTATAATTCGGTTGATGGGTTTTCCCATAAGGGGGATAAACATTTCTTCCATAAGGATGATAAAGTTTTTTTTTTCCTTGAGGATGTTTCCCCCCAGGGAATAACGGATTTCCCGGAAAAGGAATGTGCCAAGGATTTTGTGTCACATTCTATCCATACAAAGGGTTATGGACTCTAGTTTAAGATTTCCCCCCAAGATGAGATTGTGTCCCTATTTGATTTTGACTCTAAAATGGAGGTTTCCCCTTAGCGTGAGGTTGAGTGCCTAGAGGGATCTAGAAACTAGAAGTGAATGAATGACCGGAGGCTCCAACCAAATTAGAGCCACCAAGACCTTCTCCTCCAAAAAAATGTGTAGGTATAGAACCAACACCGATGTTATATATAGAGGAACAAAAATTCCAGAAAATTTGGGTGTAAACTGGGTAGTGTTGGCAATGGAAGGATTCATAGCTCTGTACCCAAGTGGAATTGATGGATTTGGTCTAAGTGGTGTTCCAATTGGAGCCTGGTATACTGTCACATTTCTGGTGGGGATTGTAGCAACATGTAGGACCATAGTGGAATGGGCCATTTGTAAAGAAATGGTCAAGTGAGGACCAACTAACTATGTGTCTGACATGATGGTGGCACTGCTAGGTGTACCAAAAAATTTATCTAATGCTATCATGTAAGTAGAAAATGTTTCAGGCAGTTGGAATACGACAGGTATATTAGAACCTGCCCTTGAGCCAAAAAGATCCTGCATTGTGAGAGGCAGGTTTCTAAATATGTCAGTAGTCCAAAAGGGATTCTCACCTTCAGGGCCTGTGAGGGGTCCAATCAATATTCTATAAGTATCAAAAACAAGTTCTCCAGATGAATTTATTCAAAGAATAGGTCACTTGTAACCGTGAGGAAGTCAAAAAGACTCTAGAGAATTGGAAATTCAGAAATGTTCTAAAGAGTCAGTTCTTTCTACTTGTGAAGTGGCGATGTCTTGAACCTCACTCTGTTGAGTAGAGCCCTCTGGTGGATCAGTAGGCAAAGGTTGGTAACCCTCAGGATATTTCTGGAGTAGCCATTGCATTCTGCGTGAACAGAGTGGAGGAATATTGCCCGAACCAAATACGGTTTCTAAATATGTCAGTAGTCCAAAAGGGATTCTCACCTTCAGGGCCTGTGAGGGGTCCAATCAATATTCTATAAGTATCAAAAACAAGTTCTCCAGATGAATTTATTCAAAGAATAGGTCACTTGTAACCGTGAGGAAGTCAAAAAGACTCTAGAGAATTGGAAATTCAGAAATGTTCTAAAGAGTCAGTTCTTTCTACTTGTGAAGTGGCGATGTCTTGAACCTCACTCTGTTGAGTAGAGCCCTCTGGTGGATCAGTAGGCAAAGGTTGGTAACCCTCAGGATATTTCTGGAGTAGCCATTGCATTCTGCGTGAACAGAGTGGAGGAATATTGCCCGAACCAAATACTTTATGCAAAACATCTATGGCTAACTAATGAGAAGAAACAACATACACTAATAAAATCTAGGAATTGAAACCAAGAAAACAAAACCTTCTCTCAATGGCCATACTAGTTGGTGATGAAATCCAACATCGTGTAACCAAGTCAAGGAGGGGCTAGAATATGAGTGGGTGGAATAGTTACGATGGAGACCTGCTTAACAGACTTACCCCTTGGTGCAAGCTTCCAAGCAATAATTGTGGATTTACCCTCCAAGGAGCTTGAGTGAGTTTGACCACCGTCTATTCTAGGTACAACGAAGACTTGCCTTCACCATCACCTTGTGTAAAGACCCTAAATATTATGGCGAAGACTTGCCTTCACCATCACCTTGTGTAAAGACCCTAAATATTATGGCTACTAAGGACACCAACTCGTAGTCGGCCCCTGGGAGGGTAGAATCGACAGTCTAGTATGAACGTATGGGTAGGATAACAGTCTGAAATCCTTCAAGAGTAATGAGGATAGGTGGACCGGTAGAACTTGAGAGGACCCTGAGCAGATTTAGAATTCATGAAGCACCGAGACCAAATGAAGACAATTGAGCCTCACTAAGAACCCCCAATATATGATCTGACTACTACGAAGGGTTGAACCATGGAGGGATAATCTCTGTAACTCTCTCGAACGCGACCTCATGTGTAACCCTTGTGTGAGAGGGGGATCCTAGAAATCTTATATAAAAATTGGATTTTCTCTCCCCATCGCAAGATGCTAATGTTTGTTTTGAATTCTTTGGAGAGTTTTACTCACAGCCTAATCCAAAGAGCTAATCCTAGTCTAGTGTTGGTGGAAGATTCTAAAAAAAAAAAATTCTATATCAATTTTAATTAGCGTTGATTTTGCAGTTGTTCTTTACTCAAGGTTGTATGAGAGTGAAATTGATGATATTATGACTCAATTCCCCAAAAATGCACAACAAATGATAAGTAGTCTTTTCTTTCAATGGATGTCTATTTAAGGGAAGGAGAAGGAAATTTCCTTTCACTATCAAACAATAATATGAAATAACCTCATGCAACTGTTTCTCAATCAAGAATCCAATATGATGCTAAAAAATTCAGAAATGCGTTCTAATATTGATCCGTCAGGATTTTTCGAATGACTTATGGTTGATTTTTTATTTGCATGAATTAATTAACCATTGGGAAACTTAACGAAAGAATGAGAAAAGAAAAGGAATTATAAAGCCATTAACATAATTGCAGATCTGAAATGTAATGAAAAACAACAAACCATA
>CBVK0100247788.1:0-15697 GCA_900067695.1 Picea abies
CAGTTACATTATTTCAACAGTAGGGAAGTGCGGAAGAAAATTGTGGTGTGGTGGAAAGACGTTGTGATACTGATGGAAAGCCAGGGAATTTGGACACGGAAAGAAATTCGGCATGACAGAAAAAGACTCTAAGGAAGAAAGGTTGATTGTGAGAGGAACTATCGCCCTACAGAATAGCTCGTGGACAACTCCAACAGGCGTCAAACCATGAATGAAAACGAAGGAGATGTGGCAATCTTGATTGAACAGTCTCACAACATAATTGATGGCAATCGGCCTTCCCACAACGAAAAGAACTAGGATTTACAGGAAAAATCACAGACAACACACAAACTCGGATCGTAAAGGAGAAACATGCAGGGTGACTAGGAATTATAATTGAACACGCGAGGGATGGAATTATGGTAGAGGATGCTAAATCCATGGTGACGAGAAGTTTTGAAGCAGGATGAATATTTGCATAGTACACTCGCACGACGAGTACACTTCGAAGTGTGAAAATATGATAAGAGCTACAGAGTATACATGATATGAGCGTCGTGATTTCTTAACCTTTCTGACTTCATAATTAGGTAATGATGGTTGTTATATCTTTCAAGTTGACCTTTATTATAACAACTTACCTCGATCTCTGGAACGTAAATTCCCTCTTTCTGATAGGACTCAACCTTTTGGGAAAAGGACCTTTACAATTTTCACATGGCTAATTATGACGTCCTTTCCCGACTCCAAGGGCTAGACCCACCACTTGCTGACTTCGCCCCATTCATTGTTCAATACCCGACCTCACACGCTTCAACACATGAACCACAACTCATCTAGGACCGACTCTAACTGAAAAAATTACAGTGCTAACATCGTCGACCCAAGGAATGCACCATTCTTTTATCAGAGTTAGCCCAAGGGATGTACCAATCATTTATCAAGGCTAACCCAAGGAATGAACCATTCTTTTATCAAGGTCCCCAACACAATTGGCCAGAAATATAAGATGTGGTTCTAAAACTCTAGCTGCTCAAAATGGAGCCTTGCATTATGTTTTCTTCAAAGCTGTCAAAAATTTATGGGTATTATACCTGCATGTTTTCTTCATTCTCCCATGCAGCATCTTCAAGACCATAACAGTTCCATTAAACCTTTACCAACCCTATGTATTTTTTCCTAAGCACTTTGACTTTCCAGTCTAAGATGTATATTGGTTCCACCCGAAAATCCCCTTCGTGCTCCACCTCGATCACATTCCAATCAATTATGTGGTTGGGATCATGTACATATTTCTTTAACAATGACACATGAAATACATTATGCACTCTCATGGATGCAATAAAAGATAACATGTATGCAATTGGCCCTATCTTTTCTAATATTTTGAAAGGCCCTCAATATCTTTCTTCCAACTTCGGGTAGCTTCCTAATCTTAGTGAACTTCTCCTTTCCTTCACTTTCAAAAACACATGTTCTCTCACTTTAAAATATTTGAAAAAATTGTTCCCGTCTGCATAACTTTTCTGCCTATCCTGGGAAACCTTCAAATTTTGCTTTATCTTTTCCATCTAATCTTTCATTTCCTTTAACAATTCTGGCCCAACAACTACTCTGTCTGTTGGATTATCCCAACTCATGGGTGTGTTACATTTTCTACCATACAATGCCTCAAATGGACTCATTTTCAATGAGGCCTGATACCCATTGTTGTAGGCAAATTCAACTAAATGAATATAATCTTCCCACTTTGATGGTTGATCCATCACATACATTCTAAGCATGTCCTAAATTATCGTGTTAGTCCTTTATGTTTTCCCATATGACTCTTGTTGATATGGTGTACTAAGGTTTAAATCTATTCCAAAGCCCTTAAACAAACCTTTCCAAAAATTGGAAGTAAACTTTGGATCTCTGTCTGAACATATTTCCATAGGCACTCCATGTATCCTAGCAACTTCTCTCATATAAATTTCTGCAATATTTGTTTCCTTGTGTGTAGTCTTTACCGGAATAAAATTTGTTGCTTTAGTCAATTTATCCACCACCATCATGATGGAATCATGTTGCTTCACGATTCTGGGCATCTTAGTAATAAAATAAACTATGACAACTTTCCACTTCCATTCTAGAATTGGCAATGGTTGTAGCAAACATGTTGGGTGCCTATGTTATGTCTTTACTTTTTGGCATTCTAGACATCGGGCTATGTAATTAGCCACTTCTTTCTTCATTCCTGGAAAAAAATATTGGCTTCTTACTGTTGCAATTATTTTCTGATATCCTGGGTGCCCTGCATATGGCACATTATGCATCTCCTTCAGCACTGCATTTTTCAGCTCCCCGAAATTCGACACATATGCCTTACCTTTGTACATGAGAATTCCATCTTCTTTCAGCTCATAATAATTAAATTTCTACTGAAAATTACCTTGTTGTAATGTCTCTTTTATTTTTAAATAATTCTGATCTGAGTTTGTTGTTGCAACAAATTTTTCCTTTAGATCTATCTTGTACATGATAATGGCTGCAATATGCACTTCATGAGCTCTCTTGTTGAGTGCATTGGCCACTTGATTTTCCTTGCCCTTTATGTGCTTATTTTCAAAGTCATATTCACTCAGAAATTCAAGTCATCTAGTTCGCCTAGCATTTAGTGTTGGTTGTCCAAACAAATGCATCAGACCATAGTGGTCTATCCTTATCTCGAATTTCTTACCCATAAGGTAATGTCTCCTCATTTTCAATGCATGTACAATTGTTGCTATGCTAACTCCAAGTCATGTGTAGCATAATTCCTTTCATGCTCTTTTAATTTTTTGGACTCATAGCATACCACATGATCCTTTTGACTAAGAAATCCACCGAGTCCTTCCTTGCATGCATTGGTGCATACAAAAAAATCTTCATTTGGATCCATAATCTTCAATATTGGTGCACTTGTCAATATTCCCTTCAATTGTTGAAAACTCTCTTCACACTTGGAAGTCCATTCAAATTTCACTCCCTTCTTTTGCAAAGAAGTGATTGGACTTGCAATCTTTGAAAATCCTTTTATGAATCTTTGGTAATAACCAACAAGACCCATGAATGATCTAGCCTATGTCACATTCTATGGTTTTGGCCATCCGCTAGTGGCCTTTATCTTCTCAAGATCAACTTCTATCCCTATTGTTGATATTATATGCCCAAGTAGCGAATCTTCTTTGGATAAAAGATGCACTTACTTAGCTTAGCATATAATATGTGCTCTCTTAAAAATTGCAACACCATTCTTAAATGTTGCTCATGTTCCTCTTCTAATTTAGAATAGACGAGTATATAATCTAAGAACACAATCACAATCTTGTCCAGGTATTCCCTTAACACTCCATTCATCAAACACGTAAAAATTGTTGGGGAATTTGATACCCCAAATGGCACTATCGTGAATTCATAATGCCCATATCTTGTTCTAAATGTTGTCTTGTTGATGTCTTCTTCCTTTATCCTTACTTGATGATAGCCTGATCTCAAGTCAATATTTGAAAATATTCTTGCACCTTTCAGTTGATCAAACAAATCATCAATTATGGGAAAAAGGATACTTATTCTTTATGGTAACCTTATTAAGTTTCCTGAAATCAATACACATTGTTAAGCTTCCATCCTTCTTCTTCACAAAAAGAACTGGAGCTCCCCAAGGTGACACACTTGGGTGTATATACCCCTTTGTTTAACAACTCTTCAAGTTGCATCTGTAACTCCTTTAATTCTGGAGTACCCATTATGTATGGTGTCTTAGACATCGGGGAAGCTCATGGCACTAAATCAATAGATAAATCAATGTTTCTCTTTGGTGGCAGTCCTAGAATTTCTCTAAAAGCATATTCAAAATCCCTCAAGACCGGATCGTCTTCAATGCTTGCCACTTTATCTCTGGTTTCCTCCTCCATATGGGTTGCAAAAATTTGACATCCTTTTCTGAAGCTCTTCTTCAACTACATAGCTAAAATCTATCTAACAACTATAGCTCTTAGAATGCCTTGAATCTTGCCTTGCTACCCTTCCTCATCAAGACATGTGATTGTCTTGTGGTAGTAGTCTAGGACAACATGATGTTTCTCCAACCTATCCATGCCAATTAGACAGTCATATGAACCCAATGGTATGATGTTTACATATACCTTCATGTTGAGTCCATTCATGTCTATTTGACAATATTTAACCAACTCGTTGATTTTCCTATTAGCACCCGTGGCTAACTGAACTAACCAATATTTCTTATGCTTACTTCTTTGCAAGTAAAATCTTTAAAAAATGTTAGCATTTATGTAACTATGGCTAGCTCCATAATCGATTAAAATTGCTATGGGTTGGTTATCGATCTTACCTTCCACTTTTATCATGCGGGATTGATATTCTACCTGCTTCTTATCCAAGGATGCATAAATCCTTGGCATGCTTCCTCCCATGTCTTCCATTTCTTCAGCCTCCTGAATGTTGTGGAAAGTCCTCATTCTTTCTCCTTTATGAGGACAGTCCCTATATAAGTGATTCCCCTCACATCCCCAACATTGAATAGGCTACTGCCTTGGCCTTTTCCCAAATAAATCTGAATTATTTTTATCATTTTGGGTTGTCTGGCCTTGTTGATTTGCTTGGGAGTTATTTTTGAAAAAGGGCGGCTTAAATCCTTTCTACCTTTGATCAATTCTCCCTTTCATTTTGTCATTACAAGCCTTTTGGAACACTGACCTTCCTTTGCTTGGCTCATAAAGGTGCCTTTCTCTTCTTATAGTCTCCTCCAAGGTCTTGGGGTTATCATACTGAATCTTGTCACCAAAGAAGGAGGGTAACCCACTTAGAAACATTTGGATTTTAACTTTCTCATCCTTGATAAAGTCAACATACTTCAACAATTCAAAAAAACGCTTCTCATATTCCTGCATTGTTATGGTTCCCAACTTTAGTTCAAAGAACTCTTTCATCTTTCTCTCATAGTAATGCTCGAACAAATATTTATCTTGGAAATATCCTTTGAACTGTCTCCATGAGATCCTTTTCTCATCGAGGTTCTTGCCTTGCTTAAGTTTATCCCACCACATGGTTTCCTTTCCTTGCAAGTGGTAGGTGGAAATTCTAGCTTCTACCAAGTGTTATTTTCCTAAGGCCGAGCCCTGTTGTAAATCATGTCTATGAAGTATAAAGCTTGTTTATGAATTGTAATTATGTTTTATAGGCTGGTGAGCCAAGTTTATATAATCTGGTGGGCTTATGTGTTATTAGACCAGGGAGCCTAAGTGTTGAAGGCCAGAACCCGATTTTTGTACATGTAATTATGCACAGTATTAATACAAAACATCTCTGAGTGTGGACCGACCACGATGAATGAGTGATTGGGGACTAAGCTTCCACAAAACCGGGGTAAGGGAGAGAGGGATGAGAGGTTGGAAGAGGGGCTAAGTTGAGGGGGCTTAAACCCTTGAGAATAATATTAAACTATTACTATTCCAAAGCTATGTTAATGTGAAATTTTATCCTAAGTTCTTTGGAAGGACGAGTGACTTCCAAATGGGAAGGAACGAGCTTCATCGGTGACAAGTGTCAACCCAAGTGCATGAAGTTAAAACTGTTGAGTTGAGCCATGATGGGGGTTCCTTCACCATTCTACCGTGGACGGTTTGAACCGTGAATCCCGTCTAACCTCTGCAAGCATACCCTCACGCAACTCTGAAACCCAAAGTCCTGTGTTGATTTCTGGAGGAGTTGGTACACCCTCTGTCAAAACCATCGATTCTGTGTACGACCCGTGCGTAGATTTCTTATCACGCATCCCCGAAACCCAAAACCGTGATTTTGTTCTATATGGCTAGTTGGGAAAACCGAATGTCCCATAATTTCTAATGCCTGGTTGGGCTGAAGCATCTGTCTGTCACCTGTTTTGGGAAACTGTGTCTGTTGACCCAGCTAATTGTGGTGGCCACATAGTTCTTGACTCGGTGTGGTTACTGTTGTTGTACGTTCATTGTTGAGCCTTGTGGTGGTGTTCTCATTGTACTGGAACCGAGATTAAGGAAACAGGTTGTATGGCCTATGTATAACCTCTCTCCAGGTGAGGGAGGTGATTGTTGTTGAAGAGGTGGCCTATGTATAACCTCTCTCCAGGTGAGGGAGGTGATTGTTGTTGAAGAGGCAGGTTACCAAGCCTGTGAGCGACTCCCTCCAGGTGAGAGAGTGCGCGGAGGAGGGAGAGAGATCCTGGAAGGAACCCTGTAACTGCCACAGAGCTCGGAGATTTCCGGTCTGGTCTGTTGCTGAAGCCCAAGGCAAGGGAGGTTAGTAGTCGAAGGACTGTCTAGGTGACAGAGAAGGTGTATACTCCTGGGGTGGGATAGGCATGTGGGGAAGGAGAGTTTGTGGGCAGTGGGCATAAGTGGTTCCTGGGAGAGAATCCTCCTTCTATTACGTGTATTCTTCCTATAAACCTTACCTAGCCTAGGATTCCTTACTTGGTGGAGCTTAGTCCCAACTCGGGGGTGACCTACTGCTGAGAGTGATGAGCAGCGCGGTCTAAGGCTGGGAGGTTTGTGGAAGGTCTACACGCAGTTGGTGGCATGTGACAGTTTCAAAGATAAGTGTCACTATGTTTTGTAATTCTGTAATTAACTAAATTGCATACCTATGATTCTTGCAATGTTATCATGTATTTTGTTGTGCATATGAATTATTGTTATTTCCATTAACTCTGAAATGCTAGAAGTAATTATGTGTTTAACTGTAACTGAGCGTTTTAAGTTCATTAGAATGCATAATGTGTTACAGAAGTGTTTTTCTGCATAGTAATGTTGGCCCAACCATGGGGTTGATGGTCGGGGACATTACAGTATGGTATCAAAGCCTGGTTTCAACGCTGAGCCTGGATGGGCCGGATAAGTGGTCTTTGGACCAAGGTTTTGAGAAGAAATTGTGTTTGGAGGACTAATTTCAGACCTCATATTGTTTCTGAGTGTCAACGGACTACTTGATCGTGTTACAAAGCTCAGGAGGTGTAGCAGTATTATAAAACTACAGCCGGTGTGGTATATGGCCACAGGGAGAGAGAGAACTCCACACCAGAAGTGTTGGATCAAGTAGATGAAAGTTCAGAAGGAGGGTACTAAGTCATTGGCCAGAAGTCCTTGAGAAGCAGAGTTGGACAATCAGAATTCTCTGTGGAGAACTCGCGAAATCGCGAGGACCGTAAGATAGCTAGAAGTTGCAAGGTGGTTAGTGGATGGAGAAACTCGCTACCCTAGGATCCAGAATAAATGTGGTTCATTGATCATGGTTGGTTTGAACCGTTGGATCATTTCGTGAGCTCAGGGATCATGAACTTGGAGTGTAGGCCAAATTCTTGGTCACTCCAAGTCTCGAATCGTGAAAGAGATTAACAAGGGTAGAATCGGACGATGGAGCGCTTCTAGGAAGAAGTGTTGAAATCCCATGAGCCGTCGGATCCAATCAACTAGCGAGGAAGTTAGGGATGAAGAGCTTTGATAGGTGTAAGCTTAGGAGAGATCTGGACCATCGGATCAGGGGAGGCGCACAACTGTTGATCTCATACATGAATTTCCATATCGGAATTCGGGGATTGAAGCGACAAGAGATTTGGAGTTGCTGCATCATGAACTCCCGATTCACGAAACTCTGAAAAGATCTGGACCGTTAGATCCAAATCATCGAGGATCGTTGGATCTTGTACAAGAAATCATGTATCGGAATTCGGGGATTGAAGTGACAAGATATTTGGAGTCGTTACATCGTGAACTCTCGGTTATCGAAAACCCAAAACCCAAAGTTTTGAAGTCCCGAAATCTTCAAAGACAAAAGAACTGTAGCTGTTGATCTCATACATAAATTTCTATATCGGAATTCGGGGATTGAAGCGACAAGAGATTTGGAGTCGCTGCATCGTGAACTCCCGGTTACCGAAAACCCGAAACCTGAAGTTTCGATGTCCTGAAATCTTCAAAGACGGAAGAACCGTAGTAGATTGTTAACCGTTGGATGTTGGGTAAATGTGGACCGTCGATCCACCCGATTTACGTGAATTCGGTAAATTGAAACTTCAGGAGATAGATGTGTGTACCTTAAACTCTTCAAAGGTTGAAATCTCGAGTAGCACCTGGTAGTCTAGCATTTGGTCATGACCTTTGGTTACGAGGGTAGGGAGAAAGAGGGAGTTATCACCCGAAATATTACAGAGCCGAACAGAACTCAGAAAATTTGTGAAGTCGAAGCATTTTCTTAAATCAGAATGGTTTTGAATGTGTGGAATTTGCTAAGAATGATGACCTGACAAATCCCTGTTGTCTGCACGTGTGTTTTCATAAGCTTAGCAAGTGCCAGAACCGAATAGGGTTGTCGTTGAGAGCAGAGAATGGAAGAGGTGAAGATTGCTTCCAATTCAAATAAGGAAGGAATGTCAACTTGAGAGTCGAAGGATCAAACTCTAATGGGCACAGAAAAGAGATGGATAAGGAAGGGCATATGATGAAAATCATTGAAATATTGCAGAAAGATGCCCAAGCTCACCGAGATGGTAGCTGAAAGATCATGAAAGTCGGGGATAGGCAGGGTGAATTCAACTTAAGGATGTTGAAGAGTCTGGAAATAATAGAAAAGAAATTGGAAAATGAGAGTGACTCAAGCAAGACAGAGAGTCGCAGGACCCCTGAGAGGAAAAGAAGATCAAGGAGTGTCAGCAGACATCGTCGTCACTCCCCAAAGCATTTTAGTAGGGAAGCACACAGTAGTTCAAGCCCATCTCCTACCAGAAAGCACAGGAGATCTGGGATGGATGAATTGAAAGGGGAAATGAACAAGATCAAGCCTCCAACGTTCGATGGAGAACATNAAGATGCCGAAACTTGGTTGTTGGGTATGAGGAAATACTTTCAACTGCAGAATTATTCCTCTCATGTAGAGGTCAGGATTGCCATGTAGCAACTGAAGGGAAAGGCATCCATGTGGTGGGATCAACTTGTGTAGGTGCAACACATCAAGGAAAGGGACATCACATGGAAAGAATTCAAGAGGTATTTTGAGAGGAAATACTTAACTAAAATATATTATGACAGAAAGATGAAAGAGTTCTTTGAACTCAAGCTGGACAACAAGACCATTGATGAGTATGAACAAAAGTTTTTTGAGTTACTGAAGTATGTTCCATTCATCAAAGATGAGTCTGTCAAGATTCATATGCCCCTAAGTGGATTACCGCCTCCTATTGGGGATAAGATTCAGTATGATGACCCAAAGACTATGGAAGAAACGATAAGAAGAGGGAAGTGCTTATTTGAACAACAAAGAGAAAATCCTACCTTTCGGAAGGCTTGGGATGACCAGAAAAAGTTCACGAAAGAACAGAGGAAGAAGGGAAATAAACCACCCTTTTTCAGAATCAATCCTCAAGGACAGTCGTCTCTTAGAGATCCCAGGAAGGTTGAAGTGAGTGGGCAAATGTCAATGCCACCACCTATGGAATGTTGGGGTTGTAAAGCAAACCATAGGTACAGATATTTCCCCCATATAAATGATAAAGTAATAGTTCTCCACAATGTTCAACAAGCTAAAACAGTGGAGGACATGGGCAGTAGAATTCCAAGGATCTACGCATCCCTGGACAACAAGCAAGCTGAATATCAGTCACACATGATTGAAGTAGAAGGTATGATAAAAAAACCAACCATTTACTATTTTAGTTGATTCAGGGGCTAGCCATAGTTATATAGACCTTAGAGTGGTAGAAAGTTTGCATTTGATAAGAAGCAAACATGAAAAGTCTTGGTTAGTGCAGCTAGCTATAGGAACCAAGAGGAAAGTCACGAAGTTAGTCAAGTCCTGTCCTGTAGACATGAATGGACTGAGAATGAAGGCTGATTTGAACATTTTGTTGTTAGGCTCTTATGACTGTCTAATTGGGATGGACTGGTTGGACCAGCACCATGCCATCTTGGACTGTAGGAACAAGGCATTCACTTGCTTAGATGAAGAAGGGAATCAGAGAGTCATCCAAGGAATTCCTAGAGCTGTTACTATTAGATAAATCTCAACAATGCAGCTAAAGAAGTGCTATAGAAAAGGCTGTCAATTATTTGTAGCCCATGTGGGGGAAACACCTAAGGATAAGGTGTCAAGTATTGAGGATCATGAGGTACTTAAAGAGTTCGAATATGTGTTCCAGGAAGTACCTGGACTACGTCCGAAAAGGGATATCGATTTCTCTATAAACTTGATGCCTGGAGTAGCTCTAGTGTCAAAGGCTCCGTACAGGATGAGTGCGCCAGAACTGAAAGAGTTACAGTTGCAGCTTGAAGAAATTTTGAAGAAGGGGTATATACGCCCAAGCGTGTCTCCTTGGGGTGCCCTAGTCCTGTTCGTAAAGAAGAAGGATGGAACGCTAATGCACTCAGCAGGAGGGTGCAAAGATCAAGAATATCAAAGGAAAGGAGAATAAAGTGGCTAATGCACTCAGCAGGAGGGTGCATGAATTACATGCTACATCCATTAGCATGTATCAGACTGATATTAAAAGCAGAATTCTGGAGGCTACAAATGTAGATCTGCAGTACAGAGAATTGGTAGCCAAGCTACAGTAGGGTAAGATGCCACAGAAGATGGAAATTTATAAATTGGAAATAGATGGAATATTGTTGTACTAGAACATAATTTTTGTACCCAATGTCTAGTGCTTGAAACAGATGATTTTGCAGAAGATGCATAATGTGCCTTATGCAGGGCACCCTGGATATAAAAAAATAGTAGCAGCGGTCAAGAGCCATTACTTTTGGCCGGGTATGAAGAGAGAGATCGTTGAATACATTGCTAGATGTATGGAGTGCCAAAAAGTTAAAGCTGAGCATAGGCACTAGGGTTACTGCAACCTTTACCCATTCCTGAGTGGAAGTGGGAAGTAGTAACGATGGATTTTATTACGGGATTGCCCAGAACAGCCAAGCTACATGATTCAATCATTGTGGTGGTGGACAAGATTACAAAAGATGCCCATTTTATTCCATTGAAAACTACTCACAAGGCAGCAGATGTTGTTGATATTTTCATAAAGGAAGTGGCACGATTGCACGAAATTCCTAAAACAATTGTGTCCGATAGAGACCCGAAATTCACCTCGAATTTTTGGAAAGGATTGTTCAAAGGATTCAGAACAAATCTGAACTTTAGTACATCTTATCATCCCGAGTTTGATGGACAGACAGAGAAGGTGAACAGAGTAATAGAAGACATACTGAGAATGTATATGATGGACAAACCATCAAGATGGGAAGACTACCTGCACTTGGTAGAATTCGCCTACAACAATGGGTATCATGCATCATTGAAGATGAGCCCATTTGAAGCACTTTATGGAAGAAATTGCAATACTCCAGTGAGCTGGGATAATCCAGCTAATAGAGCAGTAGTTGGGCCAGAGTTGCTCAAGGAGATGGAGGACCAAATGATAAAAATCAAGCAAAATTTGAAAGTTGCCCAGAACAGGCAGAAAAGTTATGTTGATTAGAATAGAACCCACAAAGAGTTCAAAGTGGGTGATCATGTTTTCCTAAAAGTGAAAGCTAACAAGAGTTCCCTGAAGCTGGGAAGTTGCGCCAAGTTGGCAGCCAGATTTTGTGGGCCATTTGAAATCCTGGAAAGGATTGGGCCAGTTGCATATATGGTTGCATAACCTGCATCCATGACTATACATAATGTGTTTCATGTTTCATTGCTTCAAAAGTATATTCTTGATGCTAATCATGTAATTGATTTGAATGTGATCTGGGTGGAGCAAGAAGGTGTCCTACAAGTGCATCATGTGCGCATATTGGATAGGAAAAACAAATAGCTCCGGAATCGAGCTATAGGGCTTGTAAAGGTCCAGTGGACCTGGTACGGTCCTAAGGACGCGACATGGGAGTATGAATATGTTATGCGGGCAGAGTACCTGCATCTTTTTGAAGATTTTGAAAATCTTGCAGATGCAGTGTAAAGTTGCACTGAGGATAGTGCAAAAATAAGGGGAGGGGATTGTAATGTTCCCAAGGCCGAGCCCTGTTGTAAATCATGTCTATGAAGTATAAAGCTTGTTTATGAATTGTAATTATGTTTTATAGGTTGGTGAGCCAAGTTTATATAAGATGGTGGGCTTATGTGTTACTAGACCAGGGAGCCTAAGTGTTGAAGGCCAGGAGCCTGATTTTTGTACATGTAATTATGCACAGTATTAATACAAAACATCTTTGTGTGTGGAATGAACATGATGAATGAGTGATGGGGGACTAAGCTTCCACAAAACTGGGGTAAGGGAGAGGGGGTTGAGAGGTTGGAAGAGGGGCTAAGCTGAGGGGGCTTAAACCCTTGAGAATAATATTAAACTATTACTATTCCAAAGCTATGTTAATGTGAAATTTTATCCTAAGTTCTTTCGAAGGATGAGTGACTTCCAAATGGGAAGGAACGAACTTCATGGGTGACAAGTGTCAACCCAAGTGGATGAAGTTAAAATTGTTGAGTTGAACCGTAATGGGGGTTCCTCCTCCATTCTACCGTGGACGGTCTGAACTGTGAATCTCGTCTGACCTTTGCAAGCATACCCTCACGCAACTCTGAAACCCAAAGGCCTATGTTGATTTATGGAGGAGTCGGTACACCCTCTGTCAAAACCATCGAGTCTGTGTTCGACCTCTGTGTGGATTGCTTATCACGCATCCCCGAAACCCAGAACTGTGATTTTGATCTGTATGGCTGGTTGGGAAAACTGAATGTCTCATAATTTCTAATGCCTGGTTTGGGCTGAAGTGTCTGTCTGTCACCTATTTTGGGAAGCTGTGTCTATTGACCCAACTGATTGTGGTGGCCACACAGTTCTTGACTGGGTGTGGTTATTGTTGTTGTATGTTCGTTGTTGAGCCTTGTGGTGGTGTTCTCATTGAACTGGAATCGAGATTAAGGAAACATGTTGTCTGGCCTATGTATAACCTCTCTCCAGGTGAGGGAGGTGATTGTTGTTGAAGAGGCAGGTTACCAAGCCTGTGAGCGACTCCCTCTAGGTGAGAGAGTGCGCGGAGGAGGGAGAGAGCTTCTGGAAGGAACCCTGTAGCTGCCACAGAGCTCGGAGATTTCTAGTCCAGTCTGTTGCTGAAGCCCAATTCAAGGGAGGTTAGCAGCCGAAGGACTGTCTAAGTGACAAAGAAGGTGTATACTCCTGGGGTGGGACAGGCATGTGGGGAAGGAGAGTGTGTGGGTAGTGGGCATAAGTGGTTCCTGGGAGAGAATCCTCTTTCTTTTACGTGTATTCTTTCTGTAAACCTTACCTAGCCTAGGATTCCTTACTCGGTGGAGCTTAGTCCCAGCTCGGGGGTGACCTATTGCTAATGGTGATGAGCAGTGCGGTCTAAGGCTAGGAGGTTCGTGGAAGGTCTACACGTAGTTGGTGGTGTGTGACAGTTTCAAAAATAAGTGTCACTATGTTTTGTAATTCTATAATTAACTAAATTGCATACCTGTGATTCTTGCAATGTTATCACGTATTTTGTTGTGCATATGAATTATTGTTATTTCCATTAACTCTAAAATGCTAGCAGTAATTCTGTGTTTAACTGTAATTAAGCATTTTAAGTTCATTAGAATGCATAATGTGTTACAGAAGTGTTTTTCCGCATAGTAATGTTGGCCCGACCATGGGGTTGATGGTCAAGGATGTTACACCCAGGATGGGTAATCATGCAGCTGGAAATATTTCTTCATTTCCACAAGTCATGCCTCCGCCTCTTTTCATTTCCTTTGCTCACCATTGAAAGTAGGTGGCTTGATTTTTCTGAGTTCACCTTGCAATATGTCTTCCTCATGCCTTCTTCTTTGTCTCTGAATAGGAGACACACTTAGGTTGCTCCCTGGCCCTAAGCTTGCATGAGTTCTTCTAGTGGTCTTCCTTGGAGAATGATGGCACCTACTCGTGCTGCTTGAATTCCTATCATTTCCATGATCATTCCTTTTTCTATGGAATCTCGACATTGATACTTGTCTAGCACTAGTTGCTTGCTTGGTGCCAGAATCCTTGTTAACTTTCTTATGCAAAATATTTAATCTTTGAAGTATCTCTTCTTGATCCTTTATAATCCTTTCATTATCATCCTTGTAGCTCTGCACTTCCCTATGCATACTTCTCATAGTGACAGGCTCTTGCCTATCTCTTCTTCCATTTGACTCTATCTCAGCATTCCCCATGCTAACATGTAGACCTATGAACTCTTCCTCATGGCTGTAAGATACTTGAGCATCTTCCATAACTCTGGTCCTCATGTAAGAACTAAAGTTTCTTTATGTACCTCTAATTCTGCAAGAAAATGTGCATGTAATAATTACTGTTAGAACATGCATATTATAAAACATTTTATTAATTGGAATACATGTTGTTTCCTCATCAATTTATGAAGGACACATTTCATCATTCACACTATGATTCCATAGATGCATTCCTTTATGAAATAGCTTTCCAACGACTGAAACCTTTCCCAAAATCGAGCTTTGGTTTGAAAGTTATAGCCTTCTGAAGTTTTTTGGGGTGTCTTTGGCCAGTGACCATCCCCTTCGCCATGTGGCATCCTCATAGCTTCACCTCTCTCACACCATATAACATGGCATGGTCATGACCTGGGTCATCATCCCCTGAAGATGACGTGGTTGTTGGTTGTAGGGAATATCTCCCGGTCTTCGCGAATATTGGGCCTTCGACCCTCCGTCATTCTTGTACAAGTATATAACATCTTCGGAGACCCGAAGTCCCAAAGTCTCCTCTCGCTCCAAAATATATGATGGGGATAAATCCACCTTTAGATCCGATGGTTGAGATTTTTCCACAACTAACACGAGGTTTAGACTTGGCAGGTGTCCTACACTAAATTTGCATTCCTCGAGTGTTTTCATCAATAGTCATGACTTAATCAATCATCGATATCTACGGTTCGCATGTTCCAACATGACCGCTTGTTAACTCCTTCGTCATTACATGCGTAGATACTATGCCTACACATAGTCGAGCTATCCGATGCTCCTGATCAAAGCGAACGACCTTTTGATAATTAAGGCCCTTACAACTTCAAATTGCACTTTCGCTCTCCTCTGTTGATCTATGTCCTTGATGGATGGTTTGATCTCCACTTCCCACAATTCCGGTGAATCCTAGTCACCTCCAAGCCTTGATGATCGACGACTCTAGATTAACATGTAGTTGTGATGGATGTTTGGGGTTGTTCTTTACTTCACAAGCTATCGAAGTTGGACACTTCAACGAGGGAAAATTTTGGCACTTTGGCATTTAACACATCTTCCTATATCCTCGAATCTCCTAGAGTCTCGGAGTTTTGGAGTTATGAAGTTTTGGAATTCCTCACCACCTACTCCAACCTTCGATGCTTCGATGCTTCAACGTTTAAACCACCTTCTTATATATTTGAGTTTTTCCTCGGAGTTATGAAGTCCCAAAACTCCTCGCCATGTACTTCGGCCTTCGAGATGGTTTCACAACTCGAACCTTACATCTCTTGAAGCAAGACTTCATCGGAGTACTTACATTGTCCTCCCACTATTTGATCGAATGCTTGAGAAAGGATCTCAAGGGATCCTTGATCTATGGTCCACATAGCTCTTGAGTGAGATCGGAAGAGCGTCGTGTAGGGAAAGAGTGTAGATCTCG
>CBVK0100247789.1:133-15696 GCA_900067695.1 Picea abies
TTATTTCTATGTCAAATTCTTCTTCTGTGTTTACGTAAGTTTTCTACTGACAGGAACCTTACGTTATTTACAGCTAAATGTTTTTCTCTCATTCCACATCTTTACTAAAAATAATACAGTTACGGGAAAGGGCCTTTAGTTTGCACTCTTATTCTGTTTTTCATGCAAAAGTTTCTCTTTATTTCGTCCGAATTGAAACAGCAAATAAAATCTCTCTCATTTAATCATTTCTACACTGGTACTGTTCCTCAATGACTGTCCCTGCAGTAACTCAACCTAATATTCAACCCAGACTATCTAACCAAATACATATCGCTTTAAATCTCTTCGACACCATCCTTAGAACTGCGAACACCCGGGAGGAATTGGAACGTTCATGGGCAGCCATTGAACAAGATATTGCTACTCAGGAACAGTGGGAAGCTAGGCAGCGAGAACATAGAAACCTTCATTAAGTTTCCTATACCGAAGGTTAGTATTAGCCTTTATCGACCTTTCATACTTTCGGATGCCTTGACACTGTACTTTTGATCCTTAAGTACAGACTCAGGAACAACATCTTTCTGGTGCCGTTTCCGGGGAGCAAAGTTACGAAATCTTTTCCCTGGGAAAACGATAATCTATTCCGTTGATAGTGTTACTCTTTGATAGTGAACATATAGTGCACACCATTTTAAGGATTTTTTAAATATTTCACTTGGCGACTCCACTAAAAAAACAAACTGGCATCTGGTAGAAGGCATACCAGACAAAACCCGGATGGCAAGTTGATTACGCCTGTTAATAATCCTGAAAAGATCTTAAGAGCGAGAGGCTCGTTTAAGGCAACTGCTTTAGTTAATAATGCCAAAGACCCACTTATAAAGACTAAATTCCCTTCAAAACCTCCTACTTCCTGCAGCCCTCTGTCTGATACCAAAGATCCGGAAACAAACTACTCAGAATTTAGGAGTGAGCCACATCAAACTTTCCCATCTATAAACAAAGGAAAAGGTCCTTTAGAAATATCACTATCATTTGACATACCAATCTTTCTTCAACAGAACTTCCCAGTTTCACCTGATTCAAAAAAGTGTGTTACACCCTCATTTCCTACTCCCAAGTCAATGGCCGGCATCAGAGGAGGAGGTGGAGGACAACTGAATGTCCCTCCTCTTGGAGTATTTGCAAAAGTAGCAATAAGATATGCTCCCCTAGTTTTACCCGTCCCCCTCCATGATTTACCTGACAACTACATCAAAAATCTTCCTAAGTTCACTGGGGAGGGAGATCTAACCGCAGCCGAGCATATAAACTTTTTTTACCAGTTCGCAGATATCTGTGGTGTTGAGCACGAGGATGTTTACTCCAGACTACTTGTCCAGACCTTCAAAGGACAGGTCCGAACTTGGTTTCGGAGTCTTCCTCCGGCTTCTATTCGGACATATCACGCCATGGAAGATGATTTCCTTAGACAATGGGGAGAGTGAAAGGATCACTTGTATTACCTTACTGAGTTTGGGTCCCTAAAGAAAAAGAATTCAGAAACCGTTATGGAATTTATTCTGAGATTCAACAAACTTTATAATAAAATTCCAGCCGCTGTTAAACCTTCCTAACCCTCAGCCAAAGTAACTTTTGCGGGAGCCTTCGAACCTGATTTTGCATTGCTTTTGCGAGAAAGAAGAGGAGACACCCTGAATAGAATGCAAGATGATGTTGTCGAAATAGAATCTAATATGATGGCTTCAGGTAAGTTAAAGGCTAAAGTAGAAACAATCAACCGTGATAATAGACGATATAGGGAACCAGCGGGTCCTTCTGGGTCAAATAGATACACTGATGACAGAGTGGATGATATGGCCCGAATAATTAAAGATATGTCTAACAAAATCTGTAGGATGGAGTTGGATCAGGCTAAAGCTGATTCTTCTAATAAAAGGGACTTCAGGAGAAACCCAAATCCCCAAAATCAACAGAGGCAAGTGAAGAATGAAGATCAAAAAATACAAGCTCCACTAAAAAACGAAAATTTTATAGGAGCAAGTGACCTCCAAGATTTCGGAGATTCGAAAGATGAAGTTGCATGTTTCGGTGATGAATGTTCACAGCCATTTCTGACCAGGGAAGAGTATGAGAAATATTTAAATACCCCTCAACCACCTGATGAAGAAGAAGAGAGTGATCATGCTGACCTCTGCTTATCTCAACCAGAAACAGAAATGATAGCGGTTGATTTCCAACCCAGATACAATCTGAGATCAAAAAATAAGCCCACCTCTACTGACCAACCTAAGAAAATTCTGCCAAGGGGTCAATCGCAAGAACCTCCTTTGGAAGAGACATTGTTACCCAGCAATAAAGTCAAGACAACAAAGAATCAAGAGTCTAAGGTAAAAAAAGTTGAAACCCAAGCAAAGGAAGTTGGGCCGATAGATAAAGTTACATCTGCGACTAAGGTCACGAGTGATAAAGCGATCCAGAAAAACAAGTCGGAAGAAAAAAGCTTAGAGCTCTTAACCAAAGAAACGGATAAGACCAATACATCTTACAATTTTGAAAACAAATTAAATAAAATTAAGATACCGATTCCTTTGGTAGAACTAGCAAAAAACCCCACTTATCGGAAGAAAATTGCCAAAGTGATGGGTGTTTATGAGCCAGAAAGTCACTCCGACGTTATCAACCTAGAAGATGACAGACATAACATCACCTTTGGTCCTCATTTTGAGGGATTCAAAGACAACGTCGCTCCTTTCTATATCACCCTGAATATACATGACCAGTTACTGCATAACTGCATGTTAGACTCTGGGGCTTCACATAATGTTATGCCCAAAACTATAATGGAGAGGCTGGGGCTCCAGATCACTAGACCCTATGGAGACCTATACTCTTTTGATTCAAGAAAGGTTAAATGTATGGGAATGATAAAAGATTTGGTAGTTACCCTAGCGCAGGTCCCGGTCAAGAGTATCCTGATGGATGTGGTTATTGCAGATATTCCCCTAAATATGGTATGTTATTATCCAGATCATGGGGAGCCAAGTTGGGGGGTTCTTTACAATTGGACATGTCATACGCCACAATCCCAATTTTTGGTGGTCAATTTACCCGTTTGTACCGAGAAACAAGATTAGCATATACTGTCAGTGATCCTCTGAATCCAAATAACTTTCCCATTTACATTGCAGACCAAGATCTGGGAAATTGCATATTATCATTTGATGATGGTTTAGATGGGTGTCCAGAAGAACTTGATTAGAAGCAGGGAGAGCTTAACCCCTTGACAGAAGAACTATGTAGAAATGGTATCTGGAAAATGTACTTCGATGGCGCGTCATCTTCTGAAGGAGCTGGTGCCGGCATACTTTTGGTAGCACCTGAAGGTAAGTTTACCGTCCCTTTCTCATACCGCTTGCAATGGGACATAGATTACACCAATAACGTATGCGAGTATGAAGCATTAGTCTTAGGTTTAGAGGCTGCAAAGAGGTTAAACATAAAAAACTTAGAGGTTTACGGTGACGCTGAATTAATAGTAAAACAAGTAAACCGACAATACCTAGCCAAACATCCCAAATTGAGAACATACAGAAATTGCGCTTGGGACTTAATGGAGAATTTTTTCTCATCTATAAATTTCCATTTTATTCCTCGCACAAAGAATCTACATGCTGACACATTGGCTAAGGCAGCCTCAACCTTTTCCCCTCCCACAAATGTTAAACTGAAATATCATATTGAAATCAGATATAAACCCTCTATACCAGACAATGTCCGACACTGGCAGGTTTTTGAAGATGATGAACAAATTCAGAAATTTCTTATAGAAATAGGCGAATTCTCTGAAATCCATCCAGATCAAGAAAACCAAAACGACCCAATGTGGATTATACAAGAAGGTGAAAATCCTGAAACCTTCCGAGAAAAGATAGCGGATCATCGCATGTTGGTCCTTAAAAATAACCAAATCCCGAAAGGCTTAATTCCTTTGGAAAGACTCTTCGATCAGAAGGACATACCTGTGAAGTCCACTTTATAGCCCCAACCAGAAGAGGTGGAGGATTGCAACATAGGAACTGGAAAAGATTCTAGGATAGTAAAGATATCTAAATTCCTCCCTCCTAAGGTAAAAGACCAGTATAGAGACTTACTCAGACAGTATAAAGATGTTTTCGCCTGGTCCTATGATGAGCTTCGAACATATGATACTTCTATAATTGAGCATAAAATACCCTTGAAGCCCGGAGTTAAGCCTTTTAGGTAGAAGCTCAGGTAGTTTAACCCCATTTTGTTGCCCGTCATTGAAAAGGAAGTTAAGAAGCTCTTAGACGCGAAAATAATTGTACCTCTAAGATACTCAGACTGGGTGGTGAATTTGGTCCCTGTTAGAAAAAGGAACGGAGAAATCAGACTGTGTGTAGATTTCCGGAACTTGAATAGGTCCTCTCTTAAAGATAATTATCCACTTCCTAAAATGGATCACGTCCTAGAAAGGGTAGTTGGAGCAAATCAAATGTCTATGATAGATGGGTTTTCTGGGTACAACCAAATCGCCATGAACGAGAAAGACAGAGAAAAAACCGCTTTCACCACACCCTGGGGTACATTCATGTATGATAAAATGCCTTTTGGTTTAATGAATGCAGGGGCTACCTTCCAGCGTGCCATGGATATCGCTTTCATCGGAGAAAGAGATAAGTTCATGGTAATCTACCTCGACGATTTAACGGTTTTTTCTAAAAACGATGAAGAACATTTGATCCATTTAAAACAGACTTTCGAAAAATGCCGCAGGTATGGTCTATCTTTGAACCCAAAGAAATCACATTCCGCTATGCAGAAAGGTAAGCTTCTGGGGCATATCGTATTTAAAGATGGGATCAAGATTGATCCTAAGAGGGTTGAAGCAATACAAACCATCAGGATTCCTATAAATGTTAAAGAAATTCAATCTTTCTTAGGTACAATAAATTTTTTACGAAGGTTTATACCAAATTTCGCTGAGATTGTCAAATTGATCACAGGAATGCTAAAGAAAGATAGCAGAGTAAATTGGATGACCGAGGCAAAAGCGTCGTTCGAGCATATTAAAAAAGTCATCAGCGAGGCACCCGTGTTAACAAGCCCGGATTACTTGAAAGATTTCCTCATCTTCTCATTCACTTCTGAACATACTATCACCGCGGTGTTACTACAAAAAGATGATGAAGGCTTTGAGCGCTCGATCACTTTTTTTAGCAAGAGCCTTAGAGACACCGAACTAAAATATGATATAATGGAAAAACAGGCGTACACAATGGTGAAAGTGCTAAAGGCATTCAGAACTTACGTTCTTCATTCAAAGATTATCGTGTACGTACCAACCAGTGCTATGAAGGATATATTAGTACAGACATACAGTGATGGAAAACGAGGACGCTGGATCGCTAAGATACAAGAATTTGATCTGGAAATCAAACCTACTAAATTGATAAAGGGAAAGGGTCTGGCCAAACTTTTGGCTGAATCGAACCTTAGAGCTCTTGACATCAATTGCCTACAAGGGGAAGACAGAGACACACGGTTGCAAGAGCTGGATGACCAAACTTATCCAAGCGAGGTTGAGGAAAAATTCGTTTCATTAGACTGGTATAAAGATATAGTTTTCTATTTATTAAACCTGAAACGTCCAGATGGATTAACACCAGCCAAATACAGAACCTTAAAACTCCACGCTGTAAAATATTGCATCTCCAAAAATCAACTATACTGGAAGAATCCCCTCGGGTTTTTACTGGTCTGTCTGGTTGAGTCAGAAACTCCACGGGTCATAGAAGAATTTCATGAAGGAATCTGTGGAGGGCACCATGCATGGAGAGCCACAGCCTATAAGATCTTGAGGGCCGGATACTATTGGCCGAGACTATTCTTGGACGTCAATACCAAAGTACGTGCATGTTACTCGTGTCAAATATTCGCTGGTAAGCAGAAACTCCCCGCACTACCACTCGTTCCAGTCAAAACTGAAGCCCCATTTCAACAATGGGGATTAGACTTCATAGGGGAGATAAATCCCCACTCCAGTGCTCAACATAAGTGGATCTTAACAGCCACAGATTATTTTACTAAGTGGGTGGAAGCAATTCCAACTAAAAGGGCAACAGACTTGGTGGTGATTGACTTCTTGGAAGATAACATTTTGTCAAGATTCGGGTGTCCCCGAAAGATTGTTACCGAAAACGCCCAGGCCTTCAAATCCATGGCTATGATAGACTTCTGCCAGAAGTACAGTATTGTTCTCAGCCATTCCACTGCTTATTACCCTCAGGGAAATGGGCTAGCTGAGTCGTCTAATAAGAGCCTGGTAAACGTGATCAAAAAGGTACTCAATGAAAACAAGAGGTCCTGGCATGTACATTTGAAGCACGCATTGTGGGCAAACCACATCAGCACTAAAAGATCTATCGGCATTTCGCCGTTTCAGATGGTATATGGGACCGAGGCAGTTCTACCTATAAATTCAGCATTGCCAGTGATGAAATTATGGCAGGATCAAAACGAAGAGCCCAATCATGTAACCAGGAGAATTAACCAACTGATTGAGGTTCAACAGCTCAGAGTGGAGGTTGATGAGAAAATGCAGAAATACCAGGACGATATGAAAGCATTGTTCGATCTCAAGGTGAAAGATAGAGAGTTCCTCCCAGGTGAATTGGTGTTGAGATGGGATGCGAGAAGGGAAGAAGCCGCAAAGCATGGAAAATTTGACCACCTTTGGTATGGACCATTTAGGGTCTCGGCTCCAGAAGGAAAGAATTCCTTTCTTCTGGAAAACATTGATGGAGAAGTTCTATGCGCCCCTGTCAATGGGAGATATCTAAAGCACTATATGACATGACAGTGGTTGTAAAAAAATAAATAAATTATATGTATATATATACATATTTGTAAATAAATAAATTTTATTATGAGTTTTTGTACATATTTATGTTTTTGCTCAAGCATTTCCTTTAAATTTTTGGTTTTTCTTCCTAAATTCTCAACGCATTTAAAACCAAATTCGTATTTGTTTTTGCAGGATTCCAGCTGCAGGCGAAACTAGCTCAAGACATAAGGTGCAGATCAATGTTGGAAATAGGGAAACATAAAACAGGTGATACATAAGATAGTTCATAATCCCCAAAGAAATTGAAAAGAAAGACAGAGGTGAGTTTTCTCAATACTCAGGTCATGAAAGGCTGTTTTTAACAATCTAAGGTAATATTGTTCAAATTGCAATATAAAGGGTTAGATAACAGGATTATTTTTGGCTTTGATCTTCAAACTAAAATTTGAATGAATATGTTAAACCCAAAAGCAGTCAGTCATAAATTTTGTTCCCAAACGCATTCGAAGACTAGTCCAGAACTGTTGTGACCTTTTTTATATTAAACCATTTGATTGCTACCTGGTTTTCTGTTGATATTTGGACCTAACTTTTAGTGAGTCACTATCTTCCCAAGCCTTTGAGAAGGGATAAATATTTTGTGTTTCAAACCTCAGGGATTCTGAAGCAGATCTTAATAAGAAAGCTGGTCTTCACAACTACTTGATCCTCTGCTAAGCTAAGGAACGCCTATAAGCAACCCTAACTTTCCTAGGTTTTTCAATAGCGTCTGAAAAATCAAAGCTTGCTTGAACAGAATGTTCCTTAAAATTTTATTATTCTCCCCTGTCTCCCTAAGAACTAAAGGGCTTGTGAGGGTCAAAGGAAGGTTGATACCGAGTAATCAAAATAAGTTGACAGACCTCTGATAAAAAATATTACACAGATCTCAGCCCTGATATAAACTGATTGCTCCCATCTTCGAGTTTTAAAAATAAATAAAATACTGAGACAGGTGATGAAAGGAAATTCAGAAATGATTGCCCCCACCTAGTCCATTGAGACGATGAAAGGAAATTTAGAAATGATTGCCCTCGTCTTAGCGTTTAAACGCATAAATATTTTCCGAAGTGGTGAAAAGAAATTCAGTAAAAAAGGGTCAGACAACTTCACCGGGGTACTGAACAGGCTCGCTGGCAGTGAAGCAATGTTTGAGAGATCTGTAAGGTTGTTATACATAAACATCAATCAACTCTGGTAATCAACGCTTTCCGAAAACTTGATCATTTCCCCAAATTCCGATGGGACTTCCCTATTTTAGATTATATAATATCATTCTTTTGATGCAAGCTGAGAAACGCAAGACCTGTTGAATATCCTGGGACCGTTACGACTATCTTGAAACATTCCCCAAACTTAGTAGTAAGAAAGGGAAAGTTGTGAAGGTGACTTCAGCTGTGTTTGGAAAGAGTATATGAGTTCGAAAAAATTTATGGGTTAACAAGCAAAAGTTTTTTCCCCCTTTTTCTATCTTTTTCCTTGGATTTTACTCTTGATTTTAGCCTATGACTCCATTTACCCAATTTTGGCACCTGGTCTACTGTTGTTCCTGCCTCACAAGGAAGCGGGATCCCTAGTTGGAGCCTATGTTGGAGCCGCCCCTGTTTTTTCACCTCGCGCAATTTCCAACATTTGATACTTGAGATCTAAAGTTGTTTTTCTTTTTCTTCCGAAACCATAAGACTCTGAAATCTTGTCGCCCGAATAGCAATGCTTTTTCACTTTCAAAAGAAAAGATCCATTTTTCGCAAGTATGTTTGCTTTTTTGTTTTATTTTGGAATATCACAAGTCAGATATCGCAAATCGGACACTTTAATTTTTGAATTCGCAAGTCCCGAGTCGCGAAACTGTGAACTCGTTTTTCAATTTTTCACCCAAGGCATTGACTATGGTAAAACCCTTAACCCTTGATTAGACATCGTCGGGATTTCGTGCCTCGGCATTCGTCGAACCCAAGTTTTGGTTCTTACAGCCCTGATAGTCGAGAACACGATAACTTTTGTGAGAACCTTGGTCGATAACTAAAGGTAAAAAACTAACCATGGTTAGTGTTGGTCCTCGGCACATCGCCACTCGATACTTTCTTTCATGAAGTTAAAGTGTCCAAAACCCCGATTCACGAAATTGTGACATGATTATGGAAAGATTAATTAGTGGCCTAATCTAAGATTTCCTTCTCTTAATTCGAGCTTTAATTATCGCCACATCGCGATATCGCTACTCGGCATATCCTTTTCCCAAAAGTATGTCCTCGAATTCCCGAGTCGGGATATGGCGAGTAAATTAATTATGTAATTAAGGATGCGCCAAATCACGATTACCATTGATTACATTAAAATCAACACTCGCAGTCTCGCGAGTTAAAAGGTCAAAATACGAAAAGGAAGTTCACAATGCAGCGAAAGGCGAGAAAATTATTTGAGTCGTTAAGTTTTGTAATTTTAAATTAAACAAAATATGTCCCGCGCATCAAGGTTGGCACATTTCACGAGATACTTACTTACTCTCCATAACTCGATTGCCTGTCAAACCGCCGAACATTGATGACATTAATGAGAAATTATGGTAAATCCACGAATAAATAAGATCGGATTTATTCAATAAATGTGGTTTTATTCGCGATTTGACAGACTTATTTCAAAGGTACAGGATTTTCAAATATATATGAAAGTTGCGTTCTATTTTAAAACATTTCTCTTAAGCGCATAGAGCTCACTTTGCTCCGAGGAAAATCATTTCCGCATGTATACACAGGTCTATTGCAGAAGAGCGAAAAAGCAAGCTTCAGCTATGGCGCCAAGGAGAGCAGCGAAAGAAAATGTCGAGGTTGCAGCACAGGGTCCAGACAACGCCTCAAATACTTCACCTCGGACGGGTGGCTCAGTACCCACCTGGTCGTTTATTTCAGACATTCTACAATCCGAGCTGGTAAACTATTCAGAATCTGATGACGATGATAGTAATATTGTGAAGGACGACTTGAACACTAAGTATAAGATAATTGTTCAGTCGGGAATGCACCTGGTTGCGACCAGACCTCGGTTGCTTCCATACTACGACATGATCCGATGGGCATTGGATCACATCAACCTGCCCTCAAGAACTATTGTAAATGACCGACAGGCCATGGTCGGGACTTTTAGGCCCGAGCATATCCAATCTATGTATAAGCTCCCAGCAACTTCTGAGTACACATATGGCAAAGAATTCATGGCGGACTTCAAAAATAAGGAGTGCGAAGAATATGACAAGACCATGCCAGACTTGATAAAAGATTGGGTTTCGCGTTCCGTGACATTCAGAGCGAATGACAAAGGCGTGTATTCAATTTCTTCGTTGGAGCCACAGTATATGTATGTGGCGATGATGACTTGTTGGCTTTTCGGATGGGAGGATACCGCGCATTTTTACATCCAATGGGTACCTCTCATATTTCGGGTAGTAGAAGGTTCCTCATTCAATTGCGCAAAAATGCTCTCCGATAGTTTGTTCAACAGGGTCACTGAATACCGGGAGCAAAAAGCAGCCGGAAAACCATCTGGATTCTTCATGTCCGCGTATATCATGGACGCAATATGCTCCATGATGCCTTTTCCTTTGATGAATTGGGCTTGGAGTCCAACCCAAGAGAAAATTGTTCATGAGTACCACGACAATTTGTGGGAAAATAATGCAAATAGGTTCATTTATGAGATTTTCAACTGGGTAATGGTGCCCCTGCACATCGCCCTTTTCGGTCTTTTGCCACCCCGCATCTCAGATAGCATTGCTGTGAATCTGAGCCATATCACAGACTGGTACGTAGAAGAAGAATTCTCCTATTTGAGAGTATTCGGAGCTGCTGTCCCTCCTCTGGCGCTACCACTGTTCATCCCCGACAAGCTGGCTTGTCGCGAGATTGCTCGACAGACAGTGATCGACGGTGTGAGTAAAGAGCTCAAGGAGTCATCAAAAAAGGTATGGCCATATTTCCCTATCCGGCTAAATTCCTATTCCTTATTAGATTTCGGACATGCTAAGGCTGAGGCTGCAGCCTTAGAAGACTTGAGCCTAGTCTCTATTGAGTACAAAAAGCATGATCCGCAGAGAATTGTAAGCACCCATTTGGGAAATTGTGGATTAAAGAGGTTCGAACACGAGTGTTCACCCTCGGATGATGTTTTGTGAGGGGCGAGGTCCTATTCGGAAGTGCAATTTCGAATCAGATCTCTAGCACCCGAAGATAGGGCCTCTGTTTTAAAATTTCAGGAGCATAGGAAAAGATGTCTCCCCGTGGTGCTAGGAGGCTTGGGCCTTTCCAAGGATAAAGAGAAGGAGGCTGAAAGCTCTGAGGACCAAACTTCTTACACCGAAAAACAGCAGCAGAAGAATCCCAAGTAGGAGAAGAATCCCGAGCAGGGGAAGAATCCCGAGCAGGAGAAGAGTCCCAAGCAGGAGAAGAATCCCGAAACAGAAGAAGGGACTACTGACCCACCTAAGGAACATGGTCCAGAGATGGAAGTGCAAAACATAGACCCGCCTGAAAATCAAAATACAGAGATAGGGACGGAGACGAAGACCTCCAATCCTCCGAAGGTGCAGGACTCACTCGTCACACCAAGGAAGGCGACGAAGCAGATCAGGGAACCTATCACCTCTGTGACACCCTTGCAGTCGGCACAGGGAGACGTTAGCCAGGGATGGATATTTGGTGAAGAACTGAGACCTATAAGGGCAAAAGAACTCCCTCCTAATGAATTCTTTTTTGACAAAAAGAGGAAAGTTGTAGTGAAGCGAGAATTTTATCAAGAGGGAGAGTCCACTGTTAAAAAATTCAAAGTGATGACCGATGGGATGAATAAAAGGAAAGATGAATTTGCCACTGAGATTGCAGGAACACTAGGAGCGTATGCGACGGCAAATCAATTCTCGGTCGAAATGTTAAAAAAGCAGCTCAAAGCAAAGAACCGCCTGATCAAGACTCTTGAGGCTAGAGTGGCTTCGGTAGCAGAAAGCGCTAAGAGTCAAGCAAGCAGAGAAATAGAGCTGGCCCGATTGGCCGATAAGAAAGAAATTGAAGTCCTCAAGACCAAGATGGAACAAGCAAATTCTACGATTCGAGATGGTCGGGTACAATCGGGCCAGCAGAGTGATACGATCACACAGCTGCAGGCTCAGTCGGAGGTCGCAGAGAGCAAGGAAATTGACATCGAGATCATTAAATCCTGAGCAACCAATATTCGGAGCAGGATCTCCTCTACTCAACAGAGCCTGCTGAACAAAGTAGGAGAGATTTGAGAAGACTGCTTGTTAATACATCGGATCTCTGAGAATCTGATTAACAAAGAAAGAAACGTAGAAGCTGCTCGGATCGATTTTCAAGAGGCAGTAATAGCGACTAATAACAGGTTTTCAGGGCCTCCCAGGCTCACCGTTGCCGAACAAACTAGGGGTAATATCTTGTTAAAGAATTGGGAACATGATATTACTTTGAGCAAAGAGTAGGCTCAAAAAGTGACAAATTCATTAGCAGAAACCTGCAATGCCATAAATGGTGAGTTGTTAGGGATGGAGATTGGAGGCGACACAGAGGCGCTGAGACAGATGAATATAGATCGGGTTTTTCTCGACATGAAGGAGAAGAATGAGAGGATGGACAGGGTAGACCCGGCTCAAATCGACAAACATTTGATTCAGCCTAGTGCGCAACTCAGCGCTCTTGAACTCGTCAATGTACAAATAGATGATAAACTTCCACAGTTGGCCCGAGAGTGTTATTTTGCCGAAGCTAGTTGTCAAGCCGAGCCTTCACAGCTTGTGACCCAGTTTGTGGACAAGTGTATCATGTACACTGAATCCATGCGAGGACAAGCACCTAGCACTTCTTGAAGATAGAGTAGGTGAAATGGAGTGATTTCGCTCCCCCCAGCTGTCAAGCAAAACCTTCACAGCTTGTATTTCATTTTTTGGACAAATGTATCATATGCATTAAATCTAAGCAAAAACAAGCACCTGACACCTTTTTTGAAAGTGGATTCGGACAGATGGAGTAATTTCGCTCTTCTGAACCGAGAGGCAAATTTTGTATAAATAGATCACAAAAAGAAGAGATAAAGGATGGACTTTTTAGTACCGATTATAATAGAGTTTTTTTTTTGCATGAAAGAAGTTAATACAAGCAAATTTGAAGATTCCCAATCCTGTCACGACTGTGTTACAAGTTTGTTTCGTTATGTTTCTTGTTTCTTTTCATTTTTCTCTACATAATTGATGTGTATCACTATAATTTAGTACGACCACTACTATAGTGAAGGAATTTTATCTTTCTGTAATTGCTTCTTGTCTTTCCTTTGCACCAGCTATCAGCGGGTGTAAGACCATTTTGCAATTTACAGAATTTTATGTCTATTACACTTTGTTAATTATTTCTATGTCAAATTCTTCTTCTGTGTTTACGTAAGTTTTCTACTGATAGGAACCTTACGTTATTTACAGCTAAATGTTTTTTTCTCATTCCACATCTTTACTAGAAATAATACAGTTACGGGAAAGGGCCTTTAGTTTGCACTCTTATTCTGTTTTTCATGCAAAAGTTTCTCTTTATTTCGTCCGAATTGAAACAACAAATAAAATCTCTCTCGTTTAATCATTTCTACACCGGTATTGTTCCTCAATGATTGTCCCTGCAGCAACTCAACCTAATATTCAACCCGGACTATCTAACCAAATACATATCGCTTTAAATCTCTTCGACACCATCCTTAGAACTGCGAACACCCGGGAGGAATTGGAACGTTCATGGGAAGCCATTGAACAAGATATTGCTACTCAGGAACAGTGGGAATCTAGGCAGCGAGAATGTAGAAACCTTCATTAAGTTTCCTATACCGAAGGTTAGTATTAGCCTTTATCAACCTTTCATACTTTCAGATGCCTTGACACTGTACTTTTGAGCCTTAAGTACAGACTCAAGAACAACACATCACATGGCCCAAATGTAAAACTCTTATCAAAATTAGTGATACAGTGGGGGCATTCATGTGAAACTTTAAGAGGAGGATAAATGATTGCAAGTTTTTCATGATTGTCATCCAAATGAAACAGGTAAAGAAAAACTTGTTTGGCATGCTCAAGGAAGGAAAAGAAGTAACTTATAACAAATAGTAAAATTCTTTGGAAGAGATCCCATTTTGAGTACCTGTTTTCCTCCATACCTTCCCACTCCCCTGTCAAGGGATCTCATCTTCTAGTGAAGTCTCTGAATTATATTTGAAGCTTGAGTGGATTCGCCAATAATGTTTTGGAAGCTAAATCCTGCATTGAGAGTGGAGTCGCCTTTGAAGATTTGAATTTATGGATTTTTCTACCAGTGGAATCACCTTCAAACTAATTTTTTGTTATGTGGATTCGCCAGAGCAAGAATACAACCAATATGTGCCCAAGTGCCTGCTGCTCTCAGACCTTAGAACTCAACCATGTCATTTTTTCCCAAGGGAAATTTTTCAATTTCGTCCCCGGCAACAGTGCCATAATGTTAGAACTCTATAAATTTTGTCCGGCTGAATAGACAAATGACAGAGGTAATTGTTTCAACCATCTTTAGAGTTGAGGCACTAGCCTGCTCAACTCAGAGAGGGCTCTCTCGTGTCACTGAGTATATATATGGAAATCGATGGCTAGATTTGGTTTGTTTTGGGGGTTTTTAATAAAATGACTGGAAAAAAGAAGATAACATTTGGGCTATGGGATCTGGAATAAATAGAATACATTATCAAACCTGAGAACTATTCAGAGAAAAAAGGATAAATCAGGCAGTGAGTCTAAGTTTATATCTAAAAATTGTGCATGACATTGGAAGAAAAAGAAACATATAACTACATCAGAGCATTACAAAGATGAATTCTAAATAAGTTAAGAAGAGAGAAACATAGTCTAAGTTGCTAAGCCAAGAGTATTAAATAATGAATTATGGGCCTCTAAATCTCAAATTTAGACAAAAGGAAATGTGAATGAATTATATTCTTATGGGAAATACGTACTATGAAGGGAAAACAAGACTCATATCACTACCAGTTAGAATCTTTTCATAAACAATTCAAAATCTGCCTCTGCATTTATATATTCATACTAGCCCCAAAATTTACAAAAGTCTTCCTACACGGAGGGCAGGCTCCTCTTTATCCATGCCTTTATATATCCTCAAGATAATATATATAGAGGAATTTCTTGTGGAATTCAATACGTTCAAACTTCTCTCATTTCTAAAATTAGAGGTGAGTTACAAGGAGGAATGATTTATAATAACTGTTATCCTATTTTAAAGGGACGGTTAGGAACAGGTTCATCATTTCTAGGCCCCTTTCTTCGACCACCATCTGTCCAAAACATGCTGAGATGTACTTATCCCAGTCTGAGAATTTATTTCAGCTCAATGATCTCCTCCTTTAGAGTGACCAACCAGGCCGGTTGATTTTCCCTAATGCTTTCAGTCGTTTCGGCCATGTTTTTTGTCTTCTGTCGTTTGCTCTATTTCTTTTTCACAATTGGCATGTTGATGATTAGGTCTTTTATGATGGAATTTAGCCTGACTTCTAATCATGATTCTATAGCAGGTTCCATATCGAATTTAGTTGCTAATATACGTGCAATTTTCCTTTCCTTCTTACCAGTAGATAAACCCGCCATGTTACTTGA
>CBVK0100247790.1:0-11310 GCA_900067695.1 Picea abies
GTGGAAAATGTGGCAAGAGAGACGTTCCAGTGGAAAACGTGGCAAGAGAGACGTTAATGTGGCAAGACCGACGTTAACGTGGCAAGAGAGACGTCAACGTGGCAAGACCGATGTTATCGGGCAGCATGATTTTTTTTTTTTATAAATTTCCTCTATTTTGCGAGAATATGGACAATTTTGTCCATAATGCCGCAAATAAAACATCAGAATTTGACCCAAATGCAGTAGTGTAGAGTCATTGTGAAGTAGTATATTCAATTGAAGGTGACAACTTATCGCATGGTACATGATTTGGAATTACTCTTTCTCAATCACTTTCAAATCCTAATGCACTACAATGCTGGCACTAATCTATTGTCATATTTTTGGAAGAATAAGAACACTCATATATATGATCATATTCAAGAGTGGCAGAGAATAAAGATAATGATTAAGGTAACCATTCCTTTGAAGTTTCTCTTGGAGTGGTTTTTGAATTCCTTGTTGCCTTGTATCTCCAAGGATGTTTCCACTTCCAGGGTAGCTATAGAGGAAGAAGCTATGTTAAGGGACTAGCAACTAGACCTGATTTACTCTCAGTATGAAATCCTTTATGGGATCATTCAAAATGTGTTGCAGTCAAATAATGATCCCGCCAAACTGAATCCTAGACCTCATTCCAATGGAATTGTGGGTTCCATTCAAAAATTTTCCATAGAATTGGTCTAAAATTAGATGAGACAATTCTCTATCCAATCTTCTACATCCAATCAAGCTCCTACTTTGACTTCTCCCTCCCAAATGTCAGATGTACACAATGTGCAAATGATGAACCCAAAAGGCACCCAACAACCCAACATAAAGAAAAATGATAAGGAAAAAAAGGGAGGGGGAAATAATAATAAAAATATCAATAAACCAGAACCTAGTTCTGGTGGAGGAAAGAAGGAAAAGAGGAAGGTTAAGTTTCCTTGTAATATTTGCAAGGAAAATCACCTCACTCATGAATGCCCAAAGATGGAAAAATCCCAAATATTGTTGGCACAATAACAACCTGTCATGTTGACCAATTTGTTTCCTCATAGACACATATTGATTCAGTATATTTAACTAATGTTGGGAGTCAACAGGGGGAAGCCAGATTACTCCCCCACTTGACGAAACACCATCAAATTTCTACATGCTTAGATCAGATGCCTATTTACATACTCGAGAACGTAATTGCGATAATCCAGAGTCTGGCTCAAAGAGTAAGGAACCCTTTGAGTAGAAAGGGCACATTCACATTGATAATCCTTCTACGAGTGATGTTATGTCTCACATACCAAAGGGTGTGTTCAAGAGGGCGTCACATAATCCAAATTCTAGGGCCTCTCAAAATTATTCCATCGCGGAAGATTTGTCCCAATTTCCTTGTTCGCTTTCTTCTCTCGAGGTACTGTAAAGTTTCTCATCACAACATAGTGCATTAATTTATGCTATCAGGGATATGGATGCTTCTAGATAATATCTCATCACATTTGACCCTTCTAATGTCGAGCATCGTCTCCCTTATCACGTTTCTTTCTATATTCAAGTGTGCATTCCACGAATAATTTTTTTAGGATGGGGATTGATGAGGGAGCATCAAAATTTGTGATGTCACTTTCATGTTGGAAATATATTGGCTCTCTAGAGCTTTCTCCATACCATAATATTCTGATCACATTTGATCATCATTCCTTTCTCTCCCATGGGATAATTTCCTCCTTCCCTATACAATTGGGAGGAAAAATGTTGAGGTGGAAGTAGTCAACACTCCACTTGACCACAAAATTTTGTTAGGTCATAGTTGGACTTATTCTTGACTACTGACGTATCTTTAGTTTTCCGAGTTATTTGTTTTCCTCATGAAGGAACAATAACAATGATTGACCAATTGTCTTTTAGTCATTCAGATTCATCTACATGCCTAGATTCTAACATACCATTAATAGATGGTTCCCAAATGGTGACCGAAAGTATTGGCACTGGAATGTATTCTTTGTTGATGGGAAATTTTATTATCCCAACACCAATCTCATACATTAGCTCCACTCTGAATAGCTCGAGATCACCAACTTCACCAATTCCCATGTCCCAAGTACACCATTTTCGAATGACATACTTCGAAGATCCTTGGATTCTACCATCCCCATCTATTTTGATAGAAGGTATCAAGCATGCAGGAATGGAAAGGTAGTTGTATACAACATAGATTTCTGATAAGGCCATCTAGAGGGCCATTATAGATTCAGATACAAATCCTCTTCGGATAGAGGATGTTAATGATATGCAAACACCCATTTGGGTGGCTAACTCTTCTCATTCTCATGATTTTATTGAGATGATATCACCCTCTAATGAGGATATTATAGAGGTAATGATGAGTCCAGAGAGGCCTTGGGAGGATTTACATCATCGCTCATATTTATTTCTAGAAATGGATCGCATTGAAAGAGTCATGTTCCATGTCCACATGAATGATAATGTTGATAGGATCATGAACCCTTTATTAAATCATGATGTTTATGCTAAAAGGAACATGTCAAATATTTTGGAAATGATACCTATTAACATATCAAATGATCCCAACATAGTGGAAAATGTACTCATCAATGCATATTGTTCTCCTAAATAGATATGTGACTATACCTCCTTGTTTAATTAATTTCATGATGTTTTTTCTTGGTCGTACAAGAAGATGTCAGGGATACTCCCTTGAATTTTTGAACATGGAATAAAGACTTATCATACTGCTAAGAATGTTTGGAAAAAGTTGAGGATGGTTAACCTTTGGAAGGTAGTCGCCATAAAGGCTGACATGGAGAAGATCCTCAAAACATGTTTCATCTATTCGGTTCCACTTACGGAATGGGTATCAAACCCTTTTCTGGTTAACAAAAAGAAGCTAACCATCTTTGTATGTATGCACTTTAGGCATTTGAATAAGGATTATCCAAAAGAAAACTTCCTGACACTATTCATTGATAAAATTATCAATGAGTGTGAAAGAAACAAGATCTTCTCCTTTATGGATGGATTCTATGGCTACAATATGATACAAATTAAACCCAAGGATTAACATAAAACTGTATTTATTTTCCCTTTGGGAACTTCTGCATACCAAAAAATTCCTTTTGGTCCTAAAAATGCTGGGGCTACTTTCCAGTGAGCCATGAGTTTTTCCTTCCATGACATGAAACACATTGTTGAGGCATATTTGGATGATCTAGCTACTCATTCTCGTTGTAGAGTTGATCATCTATATCACATCCATCGTGTGTTCCGGAGATGTCGTTATTATCACATATGGATGACTTTGAACAATGCGATATTTTTGTTACTTCATGGAACCTCCTTGGTTTTATCATTTTGAACAAAGGGATCATTGTGGACACTTTAAAGGTTGAGGCAATAGTTCAGTTTCCTCCCCTGCGTACTATTTATCAACTTCAGAGTCCACAAGGAAAAGTGAATTTCCTTCATCATTTTAATTCTAACTACATTGATATCACTACGAGTTTCATGTGTATGTTGAATAAAGGGGTCCCCTTTGAATGGGATACTTATGCGCAAATATATTTCGATGCACTAAAAAAGGCTTTAATGCTTTCCCCCTCCTTAGTCCACTAGATTTTACTCGTGATTTCTTGTTGTACCTGGTGGTGTCTGAGTTGACCGCAGGTATGGTTTTAGGGAAAGAATATGATTTGTTTGTCAAGAACAAAATTTATTATCTAATTCGTGGTTTCATTGATGCCTAGTTTCTATACTCGCGCATTGAGAAGCTAGCTCTGGTAGTCGTCCATGTTGTCCAAAGGCTCCAACATTATATTCTCCTCCGTAAAAATATTTTTATTGTGGATGTTAATCCTTTTTGGTATGTCTTAACTGATCATATCATCAGCAGGAAATCAAATAAATGTATTTCAATTTTTCAATAATTTGACTTAGACATCGTATCGGCAAAGTCCTAAAAGTCGCTTGTTTTTGTGGAATTAATGTCATAGTTTCATAGGGAAGATAAAGAATAACTTTTTGAGGATTCATTTTCAGATGAATCTGTATTCCTAATATCTTTTGTTCACCATTGGTATGGAGACATTCTTATATATCTCCATACTTTGAAGTTCTCCCTGCATTATTCAAGAAAAGAACAACGACACATTCACCACTAGGAAAAAAACTATCTCAACATTGGAGATACCTTGTATCGTCATGGTGTGGACTCGATTTTAAATCGCATGACTCACAAATAAGTGGAGTTCATTTTAAATGAATCTCACATTGGAGCATGTGGAGTTCATCTCTCTAGGTTGGCGACATACTAGAAAATTTTGTGCGTTGGATATTTTTGGCCAGTGATCTTCAAATATTGTATCAAGGTAGTCAAAATATGTCATCAATGTCAAGTTTTTACTAATAAGATGCACACACATCCTGCTCAAATTTTTTTTATCATCACCATCGCCCCTTTTACTAAGTGGGGTGTTGATTTTATGACATGCCACATGCCTTTGACTAAGGGGCGTCGTTACATCATCGTGTCTGTCAATTACTTAACCAAGTGGGCGGAGTCCATGCCTACTTTTTCAAGTAATGGTGAGACTATTGTACTTTTTATATTCAATCAGTTCATTACTCAGTTTAGTGTTCTAAAATAGATTGTCACTGACCATGATAGTCACTTCCAAAAAAAAATCATGTCAAAGCTCGCATCGAAATTGGATTGTAGGTAGGAGCACTCGTCTCCATATTACCCGCAGGCGAATGGCCAAGTTGAGGTTGCCAATAAATCTCTCAAAACCATTCTCCAATGTACTATTAATGCAAGTAATTCTAACTAGAACATCATGCTCTATCCAGCCTTATGGGCATATTGAATTGCGGTTAAGACTACTATTGGTTTTTCTCCATTCGAACTCGTTCATGGATTGGAGGAAGTATTACTAATTAAATGTGATTTACCTTCACTTAATATTGTCATAGAGATTCTACCTGACTCTTTTGAGTTAGAATCATTCCTTATTCATTTGGAGCATCTTGACGAAAAACGTCGTGATGTTACCACCACAAATGAGGTGCATAAGAAACAAGTGAAGAGTCGGTATGACAAGTCCATGGACTCCAGGTTCTTCACTGAAGGTGACCTTGTGTTGGTATATGATTAGGAAAAATATCCCTTGGGGGAAGGTAAGTTCAATCCATTGGGGCATGTCTCATACATTGTGAGATGTTCCCTACAAAAAGGAGCCTATGAGTTGGAGGATTTTGAATGGAATGCGCTTTCGGAGCCCAAAAAAGGGATATATATTAAGAAGTATTATTCTTAAGCATTCATGCCTAGGCATTCCTCTTGTAATTATTGTACATTGTTGTATTTAGTGGTAATTCATATCTCGTTTTGTGTTAGTGGTTCTTATGGCGTTTCTGCTTAGTTGGAAAATGTCACAAGATTCTTCCTAGGCATTCCTCTTGTAATTATTGTACATTGTTGTATTTAGTGGTAATGCATATCTCGTTTTGTGTTAGTGGTTCTTATGGTGTTTCTGCTTGGTTGGAAAATGTCACAAGATTATTCAATGTTCATAGGGTTCATCGATGGCGCTATCTGTCACACTCGAAACCTTTCTTTCATTGCTTGGGTGATTTATTTTCCTACATGCCAATTGATTTCTTATAGAGGTGCTTGTCTCGTCCCATCTACTAATAAAGTGGTTTAATATAGTGTTATTGTTGAACTACTTTGTGAGGATATTGTGCATGGTATTCAGTCCCTAGAAGTTTGTTTGGACGCTCATTTGGTAGTGTCTCAACTAAACAAAAAAATTCATATTTGTGACCCTATGTTAGGCCATTGTTTCGTTCAGGTACATTTGTTGGAACGTTATTTTGATTACATTACTTATGTTCATGTTCCAAGATATTGTAATTCATTATGTGATGCATTTGCTAACTATGTGTTAGATTGGCACTTATATAATTCACAGTAACCATATGCACAAAAAAGAAAACATGTATATAATAAAATCATGGGCACATTGTCATTAAGTCAAAAAGGGTAATATGTATATATATCATCATTAGTCTTCATTATGTACAAAATGTGGATCATATTACAAAATAGGATTTTATCCTTGATTGTCTATCTCTAAGGACTAATAATACAAAAATATGCAATGATCTCATCATCATGGTCCTGGGGACCTTTCCATTACCTCGGCATGTCTCTCATAGCACACCATGAAATTGGCTAGATGCTAGAAGAGCCGCACCCATGCCCGTTGTAACCAAACCACATGTCGTTGCATTTGTTCCGGTAAATATTTAATTTGTATCATTCGCACTAGGTGTATCAATCTGTCAAATTTCCTTTGTATGTTATCCAACACTTGATATGCATCTCCTTATGGTTGGTCATCATGACCAAATCATCCATACCAAGGAAACCCCTCAGGCTGTCTCGGTCCCACATCTGCATAATCAAACAATCACATTATTATGATCCACAACAAAAATATTTACTTCTTAAAATTTCAAAATATAAAAATCAAATAATTAATATATATATATATATTGATATCTCTATAGGCACTTTGAATAGGAATGGGCATCTCTCGGTGGTTGTGATAATTTATCCATGCATAAGGATAATCCTCTATCGCAACCACTTGGCAAGACTACCAAGAAAAAATGATTCATCCCAGGGATCACCCAGTTGTCCTCCTCCCTGCCTCGGGAGCACCTTGATCCACCTCTCCATCGCACCATATATGATATAATACGAATGGATTTCAATTTTGGTACTCATCATAGGTACTCTCTCAAAGAAAAATGTGCACAAAAGGCTTCCAAAGACGAATTTCTTCATCTTTCCCTATTTGCAGCCTATCAATTTAGCCTTCATGCACATCAGCAATGAAGTACTCCAATCATATATCACAGGTCTCAAACGCTCAACTACATAGAACATCATTATTCTAGAAGCTTGATGTAATGATGCAGATCCTGCAATGTAAGCAATCATCAAGACAATGATTTTAAGGCTAAGGCTCTCTAGTTTTTTTATTGGGAGTTGGATCCTAGCCTTTTCTGTCTAGGTCAAGCAATAAATCGTAATGTATTCATTGATCGTAAGACAAATGGGTCCCTTGCCTTTAAAATTTACTATGTCATCTCGATGGGATAGACCAATAAGAAAGTATATATCCTCAGTCTCAATATTCAAGGATTATCGGTTAATCATGAATGCATCAACTTCAAGCTCCCAAAAATTGATCAATGTTTCAAGAATTATTTGTTGTGTCCTAATCTCGTTGCAATGGAAGAAATTGTAAAATATGCATCGTCAGAGGGCTTCTTGAGCCTCCGGATCATCCATGACCTCATTATAAACATCTCCATTCTCCCTCTCCCTCCATTCAATGACCATCCTGCAAAATGTTTTCAAAATTTTGAGTTAAATTTTTATTTTTGAAGGTCTACAAAGATATATGCAGTTTCTTGTTAGGAAAATCATGTACATACGTGAATGACACTAAAAAGGACAGCATAAATCTATTCATGTACACAACATGTTTAAATGAAGTCCATATACATGGCATTCTACCCTAAAAAAGTATTAAAAACTCAAATAATTACTAAAATGAAAATTTTTTTGGATGATAATGGAGAGGAAGGAATGGTCTCTTACCTAGTCCAAGTGGTTTCCAATTCCAAGATTTGTGCATTGCATAATAAACCTCAAAAGTTTGAAATGTAAAAAGGGCTCCAAGTGCTCTCTAAGTGGTAAAAAGTCGAATGATATGGTAAAAATGTGTTTTTCACCTATTTTAACCCATTTTTTCCACTTTTTACATATTTGTTTACCCCCTTTTAATATTTTTATGCCACTTAGACTAATGAAAATGATCTGGAGATGTTTTGTTATGCATTTTTCCTTGAGAGATGTCTCTTTCTCACAGGTGTTCTTACATTTGGTGGAATTTTTCGACTTCTTTGGCAGGTATTGTGCTCCTTACTAGAATATAGGGTAGGTTTGATTCTACCTGCTTAATGCATTTATTTGTATTGATCACATATTTTCCATAGGGAAACCCCATTCGTTGTGGAATTATACCTTTAAGTTTCTCTAAAGGTGTCATTCATGGATGGTAGATCTTACCTCTTCATGGGACTTGTCCTAGTTAGTACCTCACTAGACATTTTGGCACGTATGCTATAGTTTTTTTGTAGGCTCAGAAGCCTTGTTTAGTCTTGCCATGACTTTTCTTTGAAGCTTCATATCTTCTTCTCATATATTTCTAGTGAGTTACCCACGAGGCTTCCAAAACAAATTTGTGTAGAGTTGTACTTGCATTGCATATTGACCGCTCATTCTTTTTGGGCCTAATGTTGGATTTAGCTTGTTGTTATATAGCCCCTTGTATATGCATTCTCAAAACGTTACCAACCTTGCAATACTAGCCTTTCTAACTTGACACCTTTTATCCCTGGAGGAAAATTCCCCTAGGCATCCATATCCTACATGTTTTTCCTTGCATTGAGCATAGGTATGTTCCTTGCACATAAAACTAGTTTGCTTTCTCGTGATGATCGTTTCCTCTATTGTACTATAGCATTATTTTATTCTTTTTAGGCTTTATAATATGAAAAATACAAAAAAATAAAAAAGAAGGATGGGAATGAGTCTCATTTTTTATATGGCAGTTGCTTGTGTCACCCTTGAACATAACACAATCTTATGAGTCTTTACCTCATTATTGGGTTTATTATGGCTTTAGGAGGCCTTTTTTATCATTTTTGAGTATAATCTCCTCTGGTTGGATATTCTTCAAGTCATATGGAGCATTTTTTGATGCCTCTTATGTCATAGACGTATCCCAATTTATAGTCAATGTTGCCCAAGTCACATTTTTTGTCATGTTTATGTTCAAGAGAAGTCAACATGTGTCACCCACTCTAAAAAATATTTGACTTTCCAAGTCGGCCTTCCCTTGTGTCAAGTACATCTTAGTTTCACAAGTATCTTTGTATATTACTCGTGCTAGTATAGAAGGTCCCCATTGACTTCTTGTTGGCAGGTCTGCTCTTATCAACTACTACACATTACTCTGAGAGTATGAACTAGAGTTGCACCCTTGGCCTATTTACATCATTGATAAGTGACCTTGCACTCAGTGAATGACAAATCATCATTGGTCATTGACTGAGTGGTTTCCCTTGTGTTTGATGTCAACAACAATTATCACACATAAGGATTCATGTGGTACCTTGGTTTCCATTGACCCCATTGGTGGATTCCTCATCTTTGTCAGTAGTATTCATCATTGTCTATTATTCAGTGAGTCTTTTCTATGTGTTATTCCATCTGGTACATGCAGGAGTCGTACATTGGTTTGGTCCTTTCAATCTTTTCATCTGAGTTATTCCAAATATTTGGCCTTTTGCTACTCCTCATGTTGGATAATGGAGGATGCCTTAATACCTTTCTTCCAGTGGATATCTATCTGTATCGACATCAACACATATTTCTCTAGGACAGGGATCTAGAGTCATTTTTAGTACCTTGGGGCTTGTAGTCATAAGTGGCAGGTTCCCTCGCTATTAACAGTGGGAATACATCAATGTCCCCTTATTGGTATATTCTATTAGGCGCGACATGAACTCCTTTATTCACACTTGTTAGATTGTACTAGGTACCTTGACACCCATTATCATTATCGATGGGTTGTCTCTCATTTTTTAACAGTATACGTCAATGATCAGTAATCAAATGGTGTCTCATTGTGTTCGACTTCAACACATCTATTCGCATAGTGTAGACTTGTACCATGGTGGGTTGTTTTGAATATCTTAGGTGAAGTATGAGTATCACCTCTTTTGTTCTCCTACACGAATCGTATTGATTCTACCACCCTCTTCGACATTGGTACATGCAGAGCATCACTTTGTTTATTCCATTGGTTCCATATATCCTCTACTTGATTATGAGACATATCTCCACTATGTATCCATTTGTGGCTATGATTTACATTTGCATGGATTCACTTTGTATTTCTCTTGTGGCCATGATTGCTACTTCTATATATTACATGGATCCACTCTATACATTTTTCGTGGCCATGGACATTAGTTATGTTTTCATTACTCATGGATCCACAATGTACTTGATTTGGTGGTCATGCTTACATCACTCCTGAGCATGGGAATGCCAAACTTGGGAAGAGAGTATCTCAATTGTTTTTGTTGTAGGTATTGTTCCGGAATTGGTCTTCAAGTACTCCTACCAAGGCCCCTCCACAATATCATGACTATTTTGTAATGTATTTCGGCCATCAGTTGCTCTTCTAACCTCACACATTAGGGGACATCTCTTATAGCATCATTGGACACCACATATGCTTATGATGACTCATTGGCCTCAGTTACAACCCTTTCCCTGCTTGCATGACCAAAATCCCCCTTTTCCTCCAAAAAATACATTAAACCCCCATGTTACTTGATGTACATGACTCTCCTTAAAGAAACTCACATATGTACGCCCTTACTAGTTAGCAACCCACATACATGGTAATTTGGATAAAAATAATAATAATCCTGACATTTCGGGTGGAGTTGACGGGTTCCTTAGGTTTCTAACCTCCTGTATCTCATCCATAATTACGTCAACTTTCAAAAAGGAGTATAAATTAGAGCCTTAGGTTGGAGGGAAAATAGAACAGATAACTGCATCCTTATGTTGACATTTTCATTATAGTCCTACAAGTCTCGTTTTCCCCAGCTTGCATCTGAGATTTTCCTTCCCATCTGAAAACCCTTCTTTTTAGAAGTTGGGTTTTCCCTATATCGTTAGGAAGAAATCATTTTCCTTCCTTGGGCCTATTTGAACACAAAGTATTGGATGTCTTGTTTATCATCTCTAGCCTTCGGTGGAGGAACTTGGAGCCCAGTTTCGAGAAAGTACCGCAACGGTTACAAGTTGTAACCAACTTTTATGTTGTTCATAATAAAAGATCTCTCATTCTCATCCATTTTCATTTTTTGATTCATTATTTTAATAGATTATCTATATCTTGATTTGAATCTATTATGCAAATTGAAGTGATCATGTTTAGTTAGTTAGCAGATAACTACCTATTTGTATTTGCATGTTTCTTTGTTTGTAGGAGGTTTTAGAGGATCGTTGTGAAAGTATTCAAGTGAGATCGACATAAAACGTCAGAATCCATTTTTTTTATCATCTCTTTCCTTTGAAAGTTAGTTCTTTCAAAGTAGTTACTTTTAATTGAATACTTGATTTGAGGCTGA
>CBVK0100247792.1:0-12262 GCA_900067695.1 Picea abies
CTCTCAGTACTCCATGTCTAGGACCTGTGGGCCTCGAGACATGATCTCCTAGATATCCCTAGAAATTGGGGATAACATCTGGCTCCAACTCGGGGACATGTGCTCATCGTACAGTGAATGAGAACCTCAACATCTCTGGAATTACCTACAGGCCTGCTCAACTCGATAGGGGCAACGGTAACAATAATGGGGCAGTAACACCACCCCAACATATATAGAAATATATATATAAATTGAAATAAAACAATCAATAATGTAAAGAAAAGTACTGACCTTTACCTACCTGTTGGCTGGATATTCGATGTAGTCAAATGACCAGTGTGGGAAATCCAACAATGTCCCATGATACCTGCCCTTGTGCTTCATTATAAACCAAAATAGTGATAAATCAAGAACAAAAAAGTCATGAGTTAGAATATATATCATATCATCGAAAATCTCAAAGTCTAACTCATGGAGGCGGGTGGGAGGGATAAAATCCTGCCAAGTCCATCTCTGGGGAAAGTATTCAATCCACTTCAGGAAAGGGTCAAGAAAAGTCCAAGGTTTAGAACACTGACTCAAAAGGTCGGCACACTGGCTACCTAAGACGTTCTCATACTGTGAAGTTTGTGAAGAGATTGACAAAGATCTGGTAGACAACTAGCAAACTATCAAGGGAAAGTTGATAAACTGAGATAAAAAACTTGCAGTACCCAACCAACCCTTGGAGTCTAGGGTTTGCCTAAGAGGAAACTCAACATTAAAAATATACTTCCCAACTACACCTTTTATGGAAAATCACAGTAAAGTAATAACAAGTAGCTGGAGAAAAAGGTCATGATAATCCTTCTTTAGGCAAAAAAGGTCTTTACTCTTATCAAAATCCGAGCATAGTGGCCGTTGATAGTCATCTTCATAGGGTAAATCTAAGTGCTCGAAGGAGTGCTCATCAAAGGCCTCAAGGTAAGACCGAAAATCATCAGGCAAATACTGTACTTGGTCAACCTTGGGTGTTTGTGGAGAGCCAGTAAAAATCTCATCTCCCTGTTGCCACTGGTCAAGAGCTTGCTGTGATAATTGCAAAGGCAACACTTGGATATGACTCTTTGTGTCATAGATGGGATCCATACCATAACTAACCGCATCCCACCTATGTCTCCCAACATGTATGAACTCGTCAAAATCAACTATGTCAGTATCAGTATCATAACATGTTGGAGTTAAAACATCCAATACTTTTGTACTCTATGTGTCATAAGGTAAAGAACCACTGAAAACTTGGAAGGGGGAATAATTTACCTTGCTTAATCCTTCATGTGCAAGAGATTCAAGTATTTGGATAACTTCATCAAGTGGAAGATCTGCCTCTACATATTCAGTCCTGAGACATAGGGGATCTAGCTTGTCTAAGGGTTCCATTTCTTCTTCACTCTCTGAGTCATAGAACAAGGTATCATCAAAAAACTGAAAAGGAAAATGACTTACCTCATTCTCTTCATCTTGTGCAGGAGGGACAGGATCTTGGAGAGCTTCATCAAATTGAGGAGCAGTTACTGGAACTTCATCCTCATAATTCACGTCTCTAGTTATATCTTTGTTGCATTCTATTAGATTATGGGAGAGGTCTTTCTCCTCTTCAAGGGGTTGATAATGGTCTTCATAAACCTCATCTTTTATATTAGAGGATTCTTGGTATTGATCATAATATTCTTTCCTGAGATCTTCTACAATCTCAGTGGTGAATCCTTTGTGGTCTAAGGCTACCATGAGGTTTTGAAGGGCATCTTCATACGTTTGGCAATGTGGCTTAGTAAGGTCTATAAACCTACTGATGAGGTGTATGAAAGATGATATACCCCTGTCCTTGCAACAACTCTTAAAAAAATCTTGTAAGTAGGATAGCAGAGTGAGTAAGAATTTTTTTATAAAAGCATCCTCTCCTCCCAACTTTATCTCGTTCAAATACTCCAAAAAATTTACGATGTGAGGAGCTGGGAGGCCCAAAAATGTCGGAGAGTTGTTTAGCCATTTTGTATCAAAGTGATTTGGGTATCCTTGAAAGCTTCTGAAATCAATACTCGGATACATTTGTTCCCAGTGTGCCATGATCCCATAACTTGGAAGTATCACAGAAAGTGAGGTGGCAACCTAAGAAATATTAGTGGAGTCACAGATAATTTGCCTAAAACTATCAAAGGATAAGGGAAAACACCCTAGTGGAGTCTCCAGGTAAGCTTGTAAGATAAGTCTTTGAGGCAAGGCTTACCGAAAAGATTTGTCGTTTGAGGAGAATTGACTCAGTGTTCCCCGACAACGGCGCCAAAATGTTATCGCACAGTTTGTAGCTAGGTCAAGTGGCTATGAAGTAGAAGGCCAAACTGGCGTAACAGAAACCTATCCCACCCAATCTCACCATGATGGGGAGGTTATTTCTCTTTAGGGAGGTTAGGCCCAGGGGATACGTCCTTGGTAACCTGTAGTTTTGAAGAGGAAAAGGTTTAAAGGTCAAAGTAAAGTTCCCCCTTCACAGGTCACAACCAAAACAGATAGTCTGGCTAAATAGCCAATAATGAAGTGTAGGCCTAAAGAAGAACACCTGCTCAGAACAAAGCAAACCGATATATATGCAAGCTATGATTCAATGGGTTAGTACTTCAATAGACTATCTGATATCAATGTATAAGCAATTGCGACAATAAATATTGACGGAGTCAATGTTTGTTAATATAGCAATGAAATAATGTTACTTCACCAATAAATTAAGATGTTATAGCAATCAATGTATCCAATTAATCCCTCATTCAATAAATTCTTAAAACACCATCCAATTGCTTAATGTATAAAAAATGTTGCGTCAAGATGAAATAACCTAGTGTGACGTTAGCTTTTTCAGGGTTAATAGTGTTAATATTATGGTAGCTGCAGGAGGTATTTACCTCCACGTGTGAACCTGACGAGAATAGAAGGCTCCGGAAAGCAAGAGAAAACCCTAATGAGTTGGCTAATAACCCTAGAAGTCTTTTCGGCTCAAGAAAATAATTTATATTAGGTTATTAGCCTCCAAGAGAAGAAGTCGGCCAAAAATAATAATAATATACTAAATAGACACATATCCAGAAGGAGAAGTCGGCCCCAGCAAATCTGGTAGAACCACTATAAATACAGGGCACCAGTTCTCATTTGACACATCTCAAAATTGCAGAGAGAAACTGGTGCGCAGTGTAGTTCCCAATTTGGTGTGCAGGTGTGGAGGAGAGTTGCAAGTGTAGCTGCTACAACAACCAGTTTCAATATTGGCTTGGACTATCTCTTGGCTAGAGTTTGGACTATCTGATCAGCTATTGTTGGTGGACTATCCTTGGAGGAAGATGCGCTACACCTTGTTTGGTTATCTAGCGTAGGGTTTGCTTCCAGAGTAATTCTCAGTCAAGGTTAAGGTGCTCAGAGGGTGGCTTCAGCCTATGGTTGGGTGACGAGGGTATCGTCAATGGTAAAAAGAGCACACAATCTTCTATATTCTAACAGGTTATGGGCCCACACCTCCTTCATTCAGTCTAAACACTGGAAGGAAACATAGCCGCTAGGATATTGAGCTCGCTGAGGAACTATCACTAGGGTTACTAGCAGAAGAAACTTCCAAAGACACTGTCACTAGGGTTACTAGAAGGAGTAGTTGCAGAAACCCTAATCCTCTTGTTGAGGCACCTTAAGTGAATGGACTGACCTAATCTCTGGATAGATCAGTGCGCTCTAGCCTAGCGCATCTCCTGATAGTCTCAACAAGCTAAGACGTGAAGTTTGAATTTCTGGTCAAATCTAGGGTTTGACCAAGTCAAGTAGCCATGACTAACTCTATGAAGTCTGAGAACAAGTTAGATGGAGAATCTAACTTCAGAGCATGGAAGACAAGGATTGACCTCATCTCTGCCAAGAATAAAGTGTTGGATATCGTGAAAGGAAAGATCGTGAAGCCAGAGTTTGAAGAAGGAAAAGAGAAGGAATTGCAGAGCGTTGCAACTATGGAGAAGTTCAAAGATGTTGACATCAATGCCATGAGTATCATAGTGGATTCTATAAAATACCACTTGATACCCTACATCTCCCATCTTGACTCATCAAAGAAGATGTACGATGCCCTAACAAATCTCTTCTTAGTCAAAAACATTGGACAAGTTATGAGTCTGAAGAATGAGCTCTGTGACATGAAGATGAATGATGATGACATCATAACATCATACTTTGTAAGGATCTCCCAGTTAAGATATCAACTACAAGATATTGAAGAGATCACTTCAGAGAAGGAATTGGTGAACATAGTACTCAATGGTGTTCCCAAGTTGTGGGATGCATTTTCCGCAAGCATGAACACAAGGAAGGAGTATCCGACATTTGAAGAAATTTGGACTTGCTGTGCTCAAGAAGAATCAAGGATCAATGAAAAAGAGAAACCCCAAAGGAACTATGATGATCAAGCCTTCACAGTAAGATTCAAGAACTTCAGGAACAAAAGGAAGTTTGGTTCAAGGAGGAAGCCAAATCAAGAGAAAGACATTTCAGAAGTACAATGCTTCAACTGTTGAAAGTATGGTCACTACAAGAATCATTTTCCCGAGCTAAAGAAAAGGAAGGAGAAACATGAAGCATCAATTGCTGAAGAAAAGGAACCTACAAAGAAGATTAAGAAAGATGGAAGAGACTTCTTCTTCTAAAAGGTAACAACACTCTTCTTATTTCTTGTAAATATCTTGTTTGCATCATCTCTGTACATATCTTGTATATCTATCTCTTGGAAGATAATGTGTTCCAAGAAGAAATATACCTATGAAAGAACAAACAAGATGAAAATAGATATCATTAGAAAATACACATGAAAGAATGAAATACAAATCATGTGGAAGCTATTGCAAGTTAAGCTGAATCAATCATGAAGAGAATTAGAAGCAGCAAAGACAGAAAGAAGTCAACAATCAAGAGGAAATTGGAAAAAAGACTTATGACATTTTGTAGAATACAACAAGACGAAAGCCTGGATTCTATTAGACAAGAAATCCAATTATATATTGTAGAAGACAATAAGGATGCAGATGGAAGCGTGGACTCTATTAGACGGATGGAGCCGATTATATGCACTCTTACATGAATCAAGGGTTATGAGGGAGTTGATCCTATGATCCATTAAAGATGATGAAGTATATATATATATCCATGGTAGTAATCATGAAAGATAGTACGTGTTTAGTTCAACCACAGAATAAGATTTTTTCGAAGAGAAGCCTTAAAGTATTCATGATTGTCCATCCAGATCCATGATCCTATGATGAAAGGAAGAAGTGGAATCTCTAGGGCATGGAATCTATAAGAAACTCCATGGACCCAAGAGCTAAAGAAAAAAATGAAGAAGAACATGAGGATTTCAAGAAAGAAAGAGGAACCGAAACAACCAGTGATTGTATCAAGAATCACAATATTACCAGCCTGATATGAACTCACTAAAAACAATCAAGCAGAAGAATTGAAAGTCGTGATGAAGAACAGTGTATGGAAGACTTATGAATGAAAGCATTGTGAGATCCACAACCAGAGGTTCTCCCAGATGGAGGGAGAATACTATGATGATTACTTGTTCCAGTACACCAGACATATCACTACATGAGTCATTATATCATCTGCAACATCCATGAGTTGGAGTTCTACATCAGATGAATACAAAGAATGTTCTCCAGAGAAATGAAATAATGAGCGTATGAAGATAAATCTCAAGACTTTGAGGCATACCAGAAAGAGACCCTTGTATGCATATAGAGGAAGATAACTTGGTGGAATAATCTCCAGTGCACAACATAAGCGTGGTGAAGATTCCCTATAACATCAAGATGATTACTTAGTAGATCAAATCTCATGACGACAGAAGAAGTACCACATGGATATGTTCCAGTTTTCCAACAATGATATACTCTATTGTTCATATCTACATGAAGCCTTCACAATGTTCCAAACTAAAGTACATTTGAAATCAAGCATTACATTATCCATGATGAAGTCCAGAAAGGAGAAAATGGTTCTCCAATACATAACTCTACAGATGAGCAGATAAGCAGACATTTTGGTAAAGCTTCTATCCAAGATGAAAGAGTTTGCGTACTCAAGCTATAGCTCGTGGAAACAACTTCCTTCGTATTGAAAAAGGAAGAAATGACTCTCCAAGTTAGGAGGGAGCACTGAAAAAATTATTGAAGACATTCATCTTTAAATTTGAAAAATAGTCCATCTTGGACAGATGCTTTCTTGTTCAGAAATTGGATTGAGAATTCTGACGGATAGTCACTTTCCATTATGGTTAACATGAGAAGTAGTCTGATTGTTGATGTATCATAGACAATGACTTCCCATTGTGGTTAACATGGGGAGTGGTTTAGGGAAGTCTCTCTTCTTGAGGGTTACTCAAGAATACTGGCCCGCCTCACCGGACAATGATTTCTCATTGTGGTTAACATGAGGAATGGTTTGTTTTGGAGGTTGATGCAAGACAATCTTTTCCTCTTGTGGTTAATAGAGGAAATGGTCCGGACAAGCATTCCTTAGGGTTTATACATTTTCTCCAAGGTGCACTTTGATTAGTGTAGGAGGAATGGCCCAGGGTGCGGAATGGTCTAGGCTCAACAATTAGGGACAAACATTCCTTAGGGTTTATACATTCTCTCCAGGGTGCACTTTGATTAGTGTAGGAGGAATGGCCCACGGTGGGGATTGGTCTAGGCTCAACATTCCTTAGGGTTATACATTCTCTCCAGGGTGCACTTTGATTAGTGTAGGAAGAATGGCCCAGGGTGGGGAATGGTCCAGGTTCAGAAGATAGGACAATTATTCTTCCTTTCTTGAGAAGAATAGTCCATATATCTCGTTATTCTACTCTGAGGCAGATATTCTTTTAGAGCTCACAGATGTGAGTGAAAGATTGGCCCATATGATTCAATTTATATCATAACATTGTTTCTGTGCAGGTTGCTATCAGATGTTTGTTATGAAGACTGTATGACAGTAGATGTAGACTACTGTGGTGGATATGTTCCACTGTTTGTGAGGCAGATATTCTTTCAGAGCTCACAGATGTGAGTGAAAGATTGGCCCAGATGATTCAGTTTATATCATAACATTGTTTCTATGCAGGTTGCTATCAGATGTTTGTTATGAAGACTGTATGATAGTAGATGAAGACTGTTGTGGTGGATATGTTCCACTGTTCGTGACTATATGTTGTTGATCAAGTACTTGTGTGTTACTTGGTGTGGTAGTGTACCACTGGATTGTAGTTATGTACTACTATGGATAGACACAATTGTGTTCTATTTTTATTCTAATTGTCGTGAAGACTATCAGCAGTTTATTGGAGATCATCATCATCGAGACAAATGATGAATAGAGATTTTCCAGATGAAAAACGATTCAAGAGAATTTACTCTTCTAGACTATAAGAATAGCTCTTGTATCACTCTATGGTATGAGTGACTTATCCAACATCATGTCTAATTAATCAGATGAAGTATGGTTTCGAGAGATGATGCAGCTGATGGTGATGGTGATGCTCATGATCTAGTCATGAGATAGTCTAGACGACTATATTGATGCTACTGGGTAAATGATATGTTTTTTTGCTCAAGACCATTACTTGTAATACCTCCCTAGCTAGGAGGGAGTTTTAATATTATGGTAGCCGCGGGAGCTATTTACCTCCACGTGTGAACTTGAAGAGAATAGAAGACTCCGGAAAGCAAGAGAAAACCCTAATGAGTTGGCTAATAACCCTAGAAGTCTTGTCGTCTCAAGAAAATAATTTATATTAGGTTATTAGCCTCCAAGAGAAGAAGTCAGCCAATCATAATAATAATATACTGAACAGCCACATATCCAGAAGGAGAAGTCAACCCCAGCAAATATGGTAGAACCACTATAAATACAGGGCACCAGTTCTCATTTGACACATCTCAGAATTGCATAGAGCAACTGGTGTGCACTGCAGTTCCCAGTTTGGTGCGCATGTGTCGAGGAGAGCTGCAGGTGTAGCTGGTACAGCAACCAGTTTTAGTATTGGCTTGGACTATCTCTTGGCTAGGGTTTGTACTATCTGATCAACTATTGTTGGTGCGTTATCCTTGGAGGAATATGTGCTACACCTTGTTTAGCTATCTAGCCTAGGGTTTGTTTCCAAAGTAATTCTCAGTCAAGGTTAAGGTGCTCGAAGGGTGGCTTCAGCCTATGGTTGGGTGATGAGGGTATCGTCAATGGTAAAACGAGCACACAATCTTCTATATTATAACAAATAGTTAGTTAGGGTTTCAATTTATAAGAGTTTGAGAGTTGTTTTAATCACTTTCACTTCAACGTTGGAGGCTAAAGATCAGTGCCTAGGGTTATGGATTTAAAAGGTGAAGGACACACAAGTTGAAGGGGATGAGATTCAAAGGATAAGAGGGAAATGTTTCAAGGTGCTACAATAGAAAGGCCTTAAAGACAGAACCCTAGGGGAGAGAGGCTCACTCCGATGTTTCTTAAGCAAGGCCTCATTCTCTCTCCTCCTTCCCGACAAACAACTAGCTCAAAGACAAGTAAAATCAAGACAAGAGAGTTTAAAGAGGGAGAGTGTTGCAAAGGCAAGGCTCTTTCATCAAACCCTAAAAGAAAAATGACCCTAGGTGTAGATAACCTAGGCCTGGGACGTCCTCTTCCTCTTGAAGTTTAAAGGTACGACTAGCTTAAGGGACGAAGAAAGAAAGAGTGTAGCAATGGCTAGGCTCTCTTCTTCTTCTTCAATGGCTAAAAGTTTTTTCTATCAGGGGACATGAGACAATGAACTACTTGTGTGTTTGTCCCCTAGGGTTTTGATTCAACAATATTTATAAATAAATGCAAGAAATTAAACTACAACCATTCAATCAAGAAGTTTTGCAGAAAAATACTTACAAATCACCAAGAAAATAGCATGCAAACCCTAGTTGTAAACCTTCCTTCAAGAAAAACACCATAAATTGCCAAAAATCTCCTCTCCAAACAAGTGTGCCTTCCTCAAAATAGCCAATAACCCTAATAGGGCGCAAAATATCAGACCTCACTAGTAGAGTGAGTGATCAGTTATGTCAAAATGAGAGTGAAAACCCTCAATATATAGTGTATCAATGACCTTAATTAATTTTAGGTCATAAAAATGGATGACAAGACCAGAATACTGTTTTTACATTAAATTGTCAAACTAAAACCCTAATTGAGTTGTAATAAAGGTAAAATCCCCATTAAGAGAGGTGCTAGCCCCTTTTAGGGCAGGTGATACATCCAGGAGAAAAACGTTAGCCCCCCAGGGGCTTCTTCAACATGCCTCATGTGCCACTGCTGCCCAGTCTACCTCCAAGAATGACCATGAAGCTGGATGATGTCATGGAAAGGATGGGGATGCTCTGAGCCTTCCAAGGCCAACATTCCACTGAAAAGGGTTCATTCACCATAGGTCGGGCTCTGCCAAAGTGACTCTAGTGAAACGTCCTCTTCTTCTCAGGTGTAAAACCTCGGTCAAACACTGTCCTGTCTCTGCCCTTTTGACGGGGTCTCAACAACCATTTGATGGGCTCTTCTTCCCCATGGAGGTCTGAACTAATCATCTCCCCATGTGTGCCGCTCCAGGTGGTACCTGTCCATCGGGCATGGTCCTACACATCAAAAACTACGCCCTCCATGGGCTCATTAGTCACAAGGATCATAGCAATGTCAATCACATTTCATCATTAATATTTATCAAACATATGCATAAAAACCTTGATACATCGTTCAATAGCTCAAAGACATTACAAAAATCCACAATATAAGATCGAAGAAAAGGACAAGACATCCTATTGGGCTAGTATCGATAAGAGACGAGAAGTTCCCAGGAAGGTTCCATCCAAGCCATACAAACGAGGTGATGTGGCTAGGGGATCTCCAGACAAGTGGGTAGAGTGAGAGACAGGGATGCATAATGTTAGTTGTGGGTGCCTTTGTAGAAGGTGAGTTGTACCCGTCATGGATGCAATTTTTCCAAGCTCGTTCTTGCCTTTATTCTTTCTTTATTTTCTCTTCTTCATATTTTTCTTTTTATTCAAGGTCTAACCAGAGGACATTTCCTTGGCATGGTGACCAGAGCTGACAGTGTTACCCACAAGTACTTTCACAGAGATGAGAAGGTTGGCTCATGATGAGACCCCCTTTTGCCTTGGCCATGCAACCAAAGGTCATTGCTCTGGCGTGGTAACCAGATAATGACAATGTCATACTTTTAGGTACCCATGAACCTAATAAGTTGGCTCGTGATGAGACCCTCTATCCTCTTGGCTAGGTCTTGTTTATTATTTTCCGGATCCCTCTTGTTTCTTGCTGAGAGGATTTTTATTGCCTTCTCGGGGATCCCTGGGTGAGGCATCTCAAGGTTTTATTTCTAGGCTTTTATCTTTTACCAGCTGCTTTTACCTTCTGGGCCTTTAGCCCCTTCTTCCCATAAGATAAGGTGCAACCCTACAAACAGGTCATTCCAATGTCCGAACAAGGGGAATGGGATAAATGAGCGGGAAATAAGATGAAAAAGTGGTGGTATGATGGGAGCGGACGATGGCTCTTCAAAAATCCTCCCCGGTGGCAAACCAAAACCCATGGGTACAGGCTTTCTAGGACACCCTGTCAATCTCCCCAATCATGGTCAAGTGGGTTAATGTAAGATCCAAGCAGTCGTCAGAGACAAAAGGAGTCAGACGCATATATACAAAGGTTATAATGATCAAAAGTGACACATACCATGATACCTGGACCAATTACCTCATGGAGCAAGAGCCTTCTCCGATACAAGACCAAGCCAATGGTGATGGATGTTGTTGCTGCTAACAAGATGAATCTGATGAAAGAAGGAAAGGATGGGACCTCCAGGGCCATGCTCAGGTCAATCCTGCTCTTGGTACTCCATGTCTAGGACCTGTGGGCCTCAAGACATGATCTCCTAGTTATCCCTAGAAATCGGGAATAACAGGGCTCAATGAACTTGTCCAAAATAATTTAGAGTCTTCTTTTAGTTGTAGCTTCCTTTGAATGAAATATTTTATCATATAAGAAAAAACATTGATATCTACTATGCATTGTGTATCTCTTCACTTTTCATTGGATATATTATTTTATTGAAAATAAATTTGTAAAAAGTGATAAATTGTACTTAATATTGATTCACCCCTCTCAATATTAACATATATAAAAAAATTATGTTAATAAATTGTTAATAAGAAAATATGGCGTTTTTATATTTTTAAATAACTATTCATAAATATTTTAAATATTTAAATACTTTATCTATTTTTTTTTAAGGATGACACATATTTATGATTAAATTTCATAATAACATAATTATAATTTTATCATTAATTTTGTTTAATGATGATACATTTATGATTAAATTTCATAACATAATGATAATTTGGAAATCTTTTAAAGAATTAAAAAAAAATTATTTTTACTAAATTCAAAATATAATCATGGTTTGAAAAATATAGCTTCTCATCAAAAAAGAAAAGGGAGAAAAAATGTATTTTAAAGTGTTGAAATGACATAATTATAATTGTTGATAAATATTTAAACGTTTTATGTATGAAAACATTATCATCTTAGTAGAGATTAATTATCATCAATATGTATGAAAATATTTTATTACCACTAAATTTAAAATATAATAGTGAAGGTTAATCATCAATATATATGAAGATATTTCATTTCTACTAAATTTAAAATATAATAGTTAATAGAAAAGTAACACTATGTATGAAAATATTTTATTACCACTAAATTTAAAATATAATTAATAGTGAAGGTTAATCATCAATATATATGAAAATATTTCATTTCTACTAAATTTAAAATATAATAGTTAATAGAAAAGTAAATATTTTTTAATAAATATTTTATGTATGAAAATATTTCATTTCAACTAAATTTAAAATATAATAATTATTTAAAAAGTAATATTTTACCCAAAAAAAAAATTAAAATATAATAATTATTTAAAAAGTAATTTTTTATAAAAAAAAAATGCATTTTTAAAGTATAAGATGCTCTAAAGATAATTATTGTAAATATTTAAGTGTTTTTTTGTTAAAATGAAAAGTATTCTTATTTTTTCTCAATAAGTATATATCAACTAATGACCCCTTAAAACTCGATAAGATCAATACGTGCAAAGCCCTAATTAAAAGGAAAAAAAGATACTATATCAATAAAAGGCAAG
>CBVK0100247794.1:4865-15690 GCA_900067695.1 Picea abies
ACATCACTTGGCTAGAATTGGGCTCATTATAGTGGTCCCGTAATTGAAGGTGTTGTTTTCATCCATGCTTCTAAAAATAGCAACATTGAAGCTTTTAGTACATCGCTTAGGGAACCCCTGCTAGATAAATGTGCAAAGTGAAGTTTTGAGATTTCCACTTTCTAACATAGTTGATAACTTGAATATGGTAAAAGTGTAATGGAACTTAAAAATGCATTAAATGAACAATGTCACGCATTCTAAATTATTTATCTTTTCCTCTTTTCCACCGCAAGAAGCCGACCATAAAATCTTTGCCGAAATTGCAGTTTTGAATTGCTAAATCATTGTTGTTAATGAAAAACGAATCCAACACCCTAGAATGCCCCCATTGCCACCTGGTTCTGTCAATGAAAATGATTGATATTTTAAATTCCATTAGTTTGAAATGATTCTTGCCGAAATTCAGGGAATAGGGTTGTGGTAGGTTCAATCTAGATGTTTCAAAGCTTCAAACTAATCTTTGTGAATCTTGGTTTTTGGTTGGTTATACAAACCTAAGGGTTCTGGAAATTTTTGGTGAATCACCTTTGCATCGCGGGAGGCCATGGAATCGATGCCAAGTTCCGTGTGGCAATGAATTCAGTCATAACACCATTGTCTTGGAGCAACGGAAATGTTGAAGCCTATCTAAATGTGATAATCTATGTTACCATAAATGGGAAACAACAAACAAAACGAGGAATGCAAATGGAACAAGCAATGCAGTCTATAGATTTCGCATACAAGACACGAGGAAAGAGACAAAATAACAAACATTGAACTTCTCGAGGATAACAATTCTGTGTAATCACATATTTTTTTTTTAACCTCATCCATCAACTTTATGTTTTCCATCTAAAAATTGATGGACATTCATTCTATCTTCTAAGCTTTAGCTAAAACTTACTTGCTCCCACATTACACAACATGCAAAAGGCTCACGACCAACACGATCCATGTTCAAGCTCAATCCTTTGTGCATTGTGCACCCCACTAAACCACATCGCAAACCTTGCCAAAGCCCCGAACCATTCAACTACCACTCAACACACCATTTCTAACACCTAATATATAATAAAGCGAGAGAACCCAACCGAGATGGAGTTAGTGACCTCTGATTTCTAACACCTAACAGAGAAGAAATCAGTATAGCACCTCTTATTTCTAACACCCAATAGATAAGAAATCCCTAGATCCCAACCGAGATCAAACTAGTTAGCTTTAAACCTACAGTCAAAGGCTCTTGCACTTTCCCATGGCTAGCATCAAGATCGGGATGAATCTGCAAGGAAAACATTAAGGCTGCAACCAAAACATTTGTGGTGAGTCGAGGCCATGTCACTTGAGAGATCCCATATTTGGCTGACGCTGCAATTTAAAAGAGGTCAGTTGCCATCAATAAGTAGTGAAATAGATAACCCTTGGAGACCCTCAGATTTAGAATAAAATGTGGAGACTTAAAAATCCAAAGAGAAGATTGACTCCAAAACCACAACGCAAAGTGGTCAATGGATACAAAATCTCTTGAAACAAGAGACACCGTGACACTGTTTATAAAGTTGACTTACTTCCTTTTCTGGTTCAACGAATTTTTTATCACGAGGATGAAATGTTTCCTAACCAAAGTGAATCTCCCACTTCATTTAAGAAAAGATTGACTCAAAAACCACAACGCAACTTGGTCACTGCATACAAAATCCCTTGAAATAAGAGACGCTGCGAAACTGTTTAGAAAGTTAGCTTACTTCCTTTTTTGGTTCAACGAAGTTTCTGACATGAGGAAGAAATGTTTTCTAACCAAAGCGACGCTCCCACTTCATTTGTGAAAATGAAGGAGATAATACCCGATGAGATTTTTAATTTTTTTTAGCTAAGGGAATTGGTAACTCGTTAGAATGACTTGGACTAGGCCCATGATCAATCCAACAAGCACTCAGTCGGTCTTTGCTCACGAGGCATCTACTTTTCTAACCTTATCACAATGGGCCAAGTCTCATTCGAGATTTGAACTTGAGTACCTACAGAGATCACTCGAACTATTGCCCCTCGAGAATTAGTAACATGTATTATCTACGGGAATTTAAAAAAGGAAGGAGGAGGAGGAGATATATCCAACAGAAAGATCGACGAGACCATCCATTTGCATCAAGGAGAGGGACATTATTACTCTTATTCTTCGGGGTCAAGTAATGACGGCTATCAATATCACATCTCTAACGATATGTCGTGATTATGAAGCTCAAACTTTGGATGAAATGAAATGTCAAAACAAACTTGAAAGCTACCACACATGGCCACTTTCGGGTCGTCTCCGACAAACTCCGTTGCACTTGTGGAAGAAAGTCAAAGATTTGAATGCCGTATATGAAAACACTTGGTTCCATTCCATTCAAAGAAACAAAGCAGCCAAAAGTTGACAATCAACGAAATTATGTGAGCTGACTTAACTGGTTGCAATGTAAACTCTGTCAAACCTCGCTCGAGATGGTCAGGCGGGGAGGTGAACCCTTGATTTCACCGCGTGATAGTGCGATGCTCGCGTGCTGGTTAGGACTTGCCTTCTCCTGGTCAAAATCAGGAACCAAAGAGTGCAGAAGGCTGCCTAAGTCTTACCCTGTGCATAGCCAGCTCTGAAAATTATGTGAAGTAGTGAATTTCAGGAATCGGTCAAGTCTTAAGATTTGGGTAACAAGGATTTCAGGTTTTCGCAGTTTTTGACTTCACATCAGCTGTTGATCTGCTCCGCTATTGAAGCTACAAATAGTTATTCAGAAATGATCTCTCGTTCCCCAACCCCTCCGTATATAAATACAATCCCCTGGTTGTATTCCTACTGCAATTTCGAGCTTTCTTGTTCTGTTTTGAATACCATATCAATGTAACATACTAGCATTTTTATTACATTCGATTTGGGTGAAAGGCACCTGCAGTGACATTATCGGTACTCTCCAAGTTTTGTTTTATCCAAGATCATGCATGAAGACGGTGGTCGGCTTGTTGGTTCTCTTCTTATTCACTTCCGTCGCAACGCTAGTATTGAATGAAAGTCCAGTCCATGCAGGCAGGGTCCTCAAGAGGAATATTATGAGCAAGCAAACTCATAATAATCCATCTGATCATCCCAATCTTCTTCTCCAGGAGGTGAATGTTGCACCATCTGGATCGAACCCGGGTGGCAACAAAAATACCCAGTCAACATCCCCATGTCTTTTAAATTATCTTCATGATGATAAACTTAACATACAGTTTCAAAAATGTCATGTGGTTCCTTACGACACACATAACCAGAGGTTATCAAAAGTAGTTGATGGAGATCATGAACTCGAACATATATTGAATGATAAACTTCCTTCTGCTGCTCCATGTCCAGGAGTAGGCCACAAATACATCAGCTCCTTCGACCCTCTGAAGATGAAGACTAGTAATGCAGCAATATATGCTAGTACATCCAGAGAGTTGAAGATTAACAAACTTCCTTCTGGTCCGAGTGGAGGAGTAGGTCACAAATATATCAATGTGGCCGGCCCCATGAATACTAACAAGGTATCAGTAATGCCTGCACGAAGTTTCATTACTACCACAACCTTCAACAAACTTCCATCAGGTCCGAGTGATGGAGTACGCCACAAGTGTGTTGATTGATTGATAGCCTAGTTCAAAACATAGCCATCAAAAGCCGTTTCAAAACCAAATCAATACACTGAAATGAAGATCAAACCAGTTCCGACATTTTGAACGTAAGCTACTTCAGTATCTTTTGTGCGGGCTTGGCGGATCAAGCAAAAGAAGATAAGATTCACAATTAGATACAGACGATCAAGATAAAACGGAACTGAAGGGCTTCGAGATAACCAAATCGGAGGCAAATGAAGCTTCGACGAAAAGAGGAAGCCAAAATCATAACCCAGTTTAGCCATATATTGTTTATGTCCTCTGTTATGCCATCAATTTGTAAAAAATTACTCATATTCTATAGAATCTGAAAGACAAAGGAATTGTTTAAGAAAAATCTTGCAATTCTCCTCATAAATATTGATTTTATTCTGTTATCATCAAAATTCATAAATTCGAAATTTATCATTATTAATAAATAAAAAAATTCATATTTTCAATATTCTTATTTGGATATAATTATTTCTATTCCAAAATTAATCTAATTTAATATGATTAATTAACCCAATTTTTTCATCCTTGATGAAGATATTGTAAATTATAAAATAATAACTAAATTTCATTGACTTTTATACCATTGTTAAAATACTTTCACTCCACTTTGCAAATTTATTAATCCCTTATCCACAAAGGTCAAAACTCATTTCCTTCATTACTATTCCAATATTTTGCCTTAACCAATAAACTAAAGCTGATATGGATTTTACCTTATGAATAAACACACGCTCATATGATGATGCTTGTTTGTCTATTTCACTCAAGAAAAAATAAAATGAATTTTCATTAGAATTTTATTTCTATCTTCCAAAAGATTTGAGAGAAGATCTCCTAAATCTCAATTATTTTGATGAGTTAAGAGCTAGCTAAAACCACTAGGAATCTCAGAGATTGGCTAAACCTCAATTGTTTTGATCACTTAACCACGAGCTAAAAGCCTTATGAGTCTCTGCTTTGTTGCATTTATATTTTTAAATTGAGATCTCTTTTCATTCTCCACCTTCTTAATATGGAAAATATGATAAATTCTTTCATCCCATAGTGTTTTAGCAATTGCCCAATGCTTTGTTTGATGATGGAGCTCACCAGACTTCATTCTCATTTTAGTAATGCCCTTTTATTTATTTTTACATTAGTTACAATAAAAAGTTACCTTTGATATTCTGTATTAGGATTTTTACTGTTTAATTTTTTTTTTATTCTCTAATTCTTTATAACACCACAAACTATCCCTATATTTAGATATAATAGTACCTTTTATGGCACCATTATTGTGGAGTAACCTCCTTATCTATTCTCCAATGATTTATCCAGGACATGGCATATTTATTCCAACCCTTAGTTGTAGGTGACTTTGACTAGAGTTTCAGGGAATATTAGGAAGCTTATAGGGGATATTTCCTTTAATTTTAAGATTAAAAATTATAAAGAACTTTTGGATTTGCTTGATCTTTAACCAAAATTCTTTAGAGATGAATCAACCCTAAATTTCACATGCATATAAAGTCCATTGATTTCCAATTTCTATCAAGATCAAACTAGGATTTCCGTAGTCCATTAATTCTTGCATCCATGCTATAGTTGTGTGTAAGCTTGTGTTGAAGTTCGACTCTAAAATAGTTGTATGAAGGAAATAATTGGAAGTTGTTACTATGATACTTAAAATTATTGTAATTGATCTTTTTGAATTTGATAATTAGAACCTTTGTTTTTCAATGTTTAATGTCACACCCATGCTACAATAGAGATCCTTAACAGTCCTTAGGTGTTTATTGAGATCCCTACTTTTCGATCAACCGGGACAAAATCCATTGTCATTGTGAATAATAATCAAATATTTGACTACTGCATATCAAAATATTGAGTTCCATTCCATTCAAAGAAGCAATGCCGTCAAAAAGTTGACAATGGTTGAAATTATGTGAGATGAATTAACTCACTGGAATGTAAACTCTCTCAACCCTCACTCTAAAGACAACCAACACTTGCGTCAAAAACATGCCATGGTCAAGTTTTGAAGTAAACCCTTGGATTTTCCGCATGATGGTGGGATGCACTAATGAGCGTGCTGGTTAGGATTTTCCTCCTCATCATCATACTCAGAAATCAAAGAGAGAAAAGGTTTTCTAACTCTTCCATTAACCAAAGACACCTCTTAGAATTATGTGAGGTAATTTATTTAAGGAATCGGTCAAGTTTTAAGATTTGGCTAACAAAGATTTCAAGAGGAAAATATTTATTCGGGAATGATCTCTCATTCCCCATCTCTTCCCTTGCCCCTTTGTATATAAATGCAATGCCTTTATTGTATTCATATTGCGATTTGTAACTGTAACACCCCAAGGCCGAGCCCCTGCTGAATTGTAATTATCTTTATAGGATGGTGAGCCAATTGTTTATAAGATGAAGACTTATATGTTTATTAGGCCGGAGAGCCTAGACGCTTAAGGCCATGAGCCTGATTTTTGTTTGTGCAAATACACATATCATTAATAAAATTACACTGTTGTGTGTAGACCGACCACAGAGAAAGAGTTATGGGGGACTAAGCTCCACTAGGTAGGGTAAGGGAGGGAACTAAGTGTCTAGGCCTAGGGGCTAAGCTAGAGGGCTTGCCTCTAAGGGAATAATATTTTATTATTATTTCCTAAAGGCTAAGGTGGACATGATAGGTGTTGTCCTAAGTTCCTGGGAAAGGGAACGAGTGCTAAGTGGAACTCATGCGGCTTCAGGAAGACATGTGTCAACCTGGGCACATGCAGTTTATAGCGGGGAAATCCATCTCGTTGGGGGTTCCTCCTCGCCATTCTCACGACCCTTACGATTCTCTGGAAGTCTGTCACCCTTCTGGATTCACCGGGGATTCACGCATTGAACAATTTCTCCATCATCATCGCCTCCGTATCTAGCAGGCACCTTTGGAATCCCCTAGTCTTGCTCGAGTTATCCCGTGTGTCTCCTGTGAAGCCCGACGCAACCTATAACTGCATGAGTTGTGTTGTGTCTTAACTGTTGGCCCTCGCATCCACGCAGTTCCTTGAGTGAGTGTGGCTTGTTGCCATCATCTGTTCTTCACTGAGCTTTGTTGTTGCCATCACCTTTTCGGGAATTGACTTAGAAGCTGGACTGAAGAAGCATGTTGTCAGTCCTGTGGTTTGAAGAGGCGGGCTGTCATGCCCGTGGACTGAAGAAGCAGGTTGTCAGGCCCGTAGGCAACTCTCTCAAGGTGAGAGAGGTTGCTGGGGAAGTGTTTTCCCAGAGGGAGCCCAAATGCAGCCATAGTCCTCAGAGAATTCCTCTTCGACCTGTTGTTGAAGCCCTGGAAGGGAAGTGGGGCAGTCGAAGGACTGTTGAGCAGAGAAGGGGCACACTTCATGGGGTGGGAAAATAATGTGGGGAATGAGAGGTTGTAGGTTGTTAGTGTGAGCTGGCCCTGGGAGATAGTCCTTTCTGTTGACCTGTGCGACTTTCCTGTTGCCCTTGCCAAGCCTAGGAATCCCTTGCCTAGTGGATTTTAGTCTCAGCTCGGGGTTGACCCATTGCTGAGCGTGATGAGAAGCGTGGTCTAAGGCTGGGAGGTTCGTGGAAGGTCTGCACGCAGTTGGTGGTCATCTACTGAAAGATAAGTACCAAATCTACGTTGATTGTGTGTTGGGTAATTGTACATGTTTTATAACTTGATGAGTAATGCCTAGGTATATCATATATGTTGTATGTGTAGGCTTACTGTTATTTCCACATTAATCTGTGTATGGTTAGAATATGTCATCTATATACATATAGTGTCAGAATGTTTTAATGATTAATTCCGCATGAATAAGTGTCATGAACAGAATGTTGTAACTGTTAATTTGCGTTAGATATGCACGCATATAAATTTACAAAATGGTATGAGAGCATAAAGGTTATTCGGTGGCATGGCCGTGCTTGCTGGTTAAGGGCGGGGATGTCACGAAATGGTATCAGAGCTAAGAGAGACGTCCAGGAAGTGACGTTGCCCGACCTGTTGGTGGTTGGGGATGTTACAATGACTTTCTCGTTCATCTTTGAACACCATACCAACATAACATACTAAACATTTTATTACATTCAATTTGCGAGAGACTCGCCTGTAGTGATGTGGTTAGATGGTTTAAAGGAAGAACATGAGCTCATCATCAAGGAAAATCTACCAAGCTTGGATCCTCCCAAAGAGGAGCCAAATTTGACTTTGGAGGATTCAAAAGAGAAAGTTGCTCAGTGGTTGGAGAAAGGTATAGAATACCCATAGAAAGAGATATTTGTGTTGACAGGAGATCTAGAGTCCTTCGAGCCAATAAAAAAGCTCCAGATCGAACCCCAAACTAATGCAAAATGGGAAGATCAAGACGAAAAAGATGATATGGTAGTAAAGGAGAAAGATTCGCAATCATACCCACCCGATCAAGACAAAATGGAACTAGAAGGCTCAAAGATAACGACATCAGAGGCAAAGGAATCTTGGGTGACAATAGTGAAGAAGAAGAAATATCCTACAGTAATGCAACGAATGGTTAAACCAAGCCAAAACCGTAACCTAGTTTAGTCGGGTGTTGTTTCTATCTTCTGTTATGGAACCAATTTGTAAGAGTTTACTCATGCTCTCTAGAATATGAAACAAAATGTAGTTGTAAGAGCAAAAGATAGAGATTGTCCACCTGAGAACTTGATGCGAAAAGGAAAATCCTAAAATGCAGGATAAGAGTTCCAAACTTTTCTATTGTCTTGACATTTAACCATGAGTCTCTAGAGATGCTACAGCCCCAAACTTCACGTCCATATAAGATAATAGAAATGAAGAGGGACTCGAAGATGCTTTTGTTTTTTTCCCATGACCAAAATTCCGTTGATTCACAATTGCTACCAAAATCAAAATAGGATTCCACTCTCCATTAATCTTGTTGGAAACAGAAACGCAATCCGTTAGGGCTACAAACATCACACACAGTCAAGTTCGCGTAATGATCATAGGAAGTCCAAGAGACCTTGGAAGATGAATCCAATGGTGACATGAACGTATATATACGTGTATCATATTCATGAATAAATGTACATTCAAGTTTATCTAAACCATGTTTCTAACAATGGTATCAGAGGAGCCTCTATTCTTAGACCTGAATTGAGCTATTGTAGTCTTCATAGCCGAGTTGTGCAGAAAATGCCTTTGTCGGCCTACAATTTTGTCCATTTGTTTAGCAGGGCATTTCCTCTCCCTTCTCGTACAGAAACGTCCCTCGGAAGACCTGTCATTTCTGGTTATTCTATGCCCCCATCTAGCCTCTTCCTAGGTCTGCCAGCGCCCTCTCTACATAGGCATTAGGGTTTTCTCCATTCCGTCCTTAGGAATCCTCGGTATCACTCCCGGATTGATCGTTCGCGTTCTCTCTGATTTTCAAAAAGGTTTAATCTTTTCCTGGGCGCTCTTCGCGGTCCATGGGCCATTACTCATTCTACGGAATCGTAGTGTTTGTTTTCTGGTTCCCCCTAGGGTTTGTGAACTTGCGAGCCCGGTACCTTACTTTTTCCCTACCGACATGTATTCGGCGAACCTGTAGATATGCCAGAAGGGAATGGAATACAAACCGATGACCACCATACCATTGAATTTCCTCTCTGTAATACCCTGCAAAGGTCCCTAGTGTTCGGTCTCGGATTGAAATGTATGCGAGGCAACATTTTTCCTAGCTATCATCTTCATGTCCGTGGGCTCCAAACCGGGCGTCTGTTTTCACATATGTTGCCTATAGATTACTACTTGGTTTGGGAAAACCCCTTCCTCGAAGGCCTGGTGTGCTTGCTCGCATATACATTTCGCCTCAGATTGAACACGTCTACGCATATTATGGAAGCGTTCGATATCGACGGGTATAGAGACTCTCCTACACAGGATTTTGAAGGAAAACGTTGCAGAGACGGAGGGAACGTGTCGGGCGATGTGTTGAATCTATTGTTCACGTAACAATGCTCTAACAAGGACCGGTGATATAGCTTTATGGTGTGGCAGAGTAGGCCCAGCAAGGGAGCCATATGGGACAAACGAGCGATTAGGGAAATGGTATTGAGGCAATGTGGCTAATATTCTTAATAACAAGGCCTCATCGCTCAGTAAAAAGTGTCAAATCATTCTCATATTCTTCACCATTATTCAAGTTCATTTCCGCCATTTCTGTGAGTTGCATTATGCCTACATTATAGTCGTCACAACTCAATGTTATGATTACATAATCCGTTGTCCTTGTGGAAGAAAGTCAAAGCTTTGACTGCTGCATATGAAAACACTTGGTTCCATTCCATTCAAAGCAGCATGGCAGCGAAAAGTTGAAAATCAACGAAATTATGTGAGATGATTTAACTCGTTGCAATGTAAACCTCGTCAAACCTCGCTCCAGAAATAACCGGCGGGGCATCCGATGGTCAGGCGGCGAAGTGAACCCTTGATTTGGCCGCGTGAAAGTGCGATGCTCCACTTCGCGTGCTTGTTAGGACTCGCCTCTTCCTCGTCAAACTCAGTTATCAAAGAATGCAAAAGGCCGTCTAAGTCTTGCTCCGCGCATAGCCAGCTCTATGAATTATGTGAAGTAGTGAATTTCAGGAATCGGTCAAGTCTTAAGTTTTGGGTAACAAAGATTTCAGGTTTTCCCGGGTTTTGACTTCCCAGCAGCTGTTGATCTGGTCCGCTATTCAGAAATGATCTCTCGTTCCCCAGCCCTGCCCTTGCCCCTTTGTATATAAATACGATCCCCTGGTTGTAATCCTATTGCAATTTGCAGCTTTCTTGTTCTGTTTTGAATACCAAATCAATCAACATAGCATACTAGAAATTTGATTACATTCGATTTGGGTGAGAGGCTGCTGCAGTGACATTATCAATACTTTCCAAGTTTTGTTTTATCGGAGATCGGTCATGAAGACGGCGGCCGGATTGTTGGTGCTCTTCTTCTTCATTTCAGTCGCGGTGCTAGTATTGAATGACAGACCAGTCCATGCAGGAAGGGTCCTCAAGAGGAATATTATGAGCGAGCAAACTCATAAAAATCCGTCTGATCATCCCAATCTTCTTATCGAGGAGGTGCATGTTGCACCATCTGGACCAAATCCGGGTGGCAACAAATATACC
>CBVK0100247795.1:0-15690 GCA_900067695.1 Picea abies
AATGGCCCCGGAAGTGAAAACCCGCTAAAAATAGTAAATTGCCAAAATGGTCAGAAAACTGTTTTGAGCCATTTGGAAAAGGTGGGTGGCCCCCGATATCCACCTGGATCATATAGTGAATATTGTGAAGAGGACATTTTTCTCAAGTATGAATATCAACATATCATCTTCCTTGTATATAGCTCATATAGCATAGATTCCTACCTTATATCCCTATAGTGAGAGTTATTTACACTTAAATTTGACGAATTAGAAGATTTCTTGCTTCCATCAAGTGAGGTCCAACTAGATGCATCTAATTACTATAGATGTAGAAGAATTGCATACATGCTATAAGATGAATAGTCTAAAATAAAGAATAACTTGACCATGGAGAGTCCACCCTTCAAAATCCATGAATTTAGATTTCTTAAAGATGGATAAAAAGGAAAATTTTAGCTTCACTTAAAATGAAAGGTTCCTAGTAAATGTTGGTTGAGAAAGACCAACAAACATTTTATGTTTGGCATATTTATTCTCCTACTCTAACCACATTTCTCCTTGATGGTTTTCCAACGATGCATTGTACATTGTTGACAAAGTGTCCTCAGACATGTAATTTTATTAATAAGTTGACAAAGTGTCCTCAGACATGTAATTTTATTAATAAGGAAAAAGTGATTACAATCTGAAGTGAGGACTCATAATCAACTTATTTACCTAACTTGAAGAAGGAGCTAGTTTATATAGCTCAACTCTAAACTAAAAACTAGGAGAAAAAACAATGATAATCACATGAGTATGATAGGTGTCCTTTACATAGAATCTAGGTGTCCTTATCCCAACAAACTAGAATAAACTAAATTTTAAAAAACATTTATACTAGAAAATACTTAGACTATAGAACTTTAGGATTATGNNNNCTTAGACTATAGAACTTTAGGATTATGAGGCTAACAATCCCCCCTTTAATCAGGAAGTTCATTTTTACAAAGACCAAGTTCATCTCTGAACTTGGAGAACTTTATTCTACCAAAAGGTTTGGTAAAAATATATGAAGTTTGATCTTCAGATGGACAAAACCGAGGCTTGATGATTTCTTTGATGATGAGCGATCCGATGAAGTGGTACTTGGTGTCGACATGTTTAACCTTTGAATGAAATACTGGATTCTTGGCCATATTTATTGTTGACTGACTATCAATCAATAAGGTAGTAGGTGATTTTTGAGTTTCACCAAGATCCTATAAAATTTTGCGTAGCCATACAATCTCACATGCTGCTTCCCAAGCTTATATGTATTCTTCTTCTGCTAAAGTATTGGCAATTGTTGTCTTCTTTTTGTAATTCCAAGATACTGTTGTTGAACCCATATTCATTAAAAAACTTGAAGTGGATGTTCTATCATCAATGTCACCTGCAAAATCAACATCTAAATATTTGACAAGTGTAAAAATTTTGTTCCTTTTGTAAAGAAGACCAAAATATTTTGTACCTTGAATGTATCTTAGTACCCTTTTTGTTGAATTCCAGTGACTTTCCCTTGGTTCCTTCATAAACCTTGAAAGTATACTGACTGAATATGACAAATCCGGTCCAGTATTTGTCAAATAAATGAGACTTCCAACCAATTGCATGTACTTTGTACTGTTTACCAATTCCCCTTCTTCAAATTTTGAAAGTTTCAATTTCTGCTCCATGGGAGTAATAGAAGGTTTACAATCTTCCATGCAAAATTTATTTAACAAGTCAGTGACATACTTAGTTTGACTAAGGAATATTTGGTTAGGATGTTGAGATACTTCAACTCCAAGATAATAATGAAGTGTCCCTACATAAGTCATTTTGAACCCCGCTTTAAGTTCTTCCTTAACCTGTTTGATGTGAGCTTCATTATTTCCTGTTATGATTAAGTCATCAACATAGAGTACAAGTATCACCATGTGCTTATCTTGCATTCAAAAATAAGATGTATCATCTTATTTACTTTGTTGAAAACCCACCTTTCGTAGGTACTCATCCATTTTTGCATACCAAGCTCGAGGAGCTTGTTTCAAACCATATAAAGCCTTCATAAGTTTGCAAACTTTATATTCTTGTCCTTTTGATTCAAAACCTTGTGGCTGATTCATGGAAATATCTTCCTTTAGATCACCATTTAGGAAGGCACTTTTGACATTCATTTGATGTAATTTCCAACCATTATGTGCAGCCAAATTGATAACCATTTTGATAGTATTCCATTTCGCTGTGGGTGCAAAAGTTTCTTCATAATCAATTCCTTCATGTTGAGAAAAACCTTTGGCAACAAGTCTTGCTTTGTACTTGTCGATTTTACCATTAGGCTTGTACTTTACTCGATAAACCCATTTACAACCGATGGGCTTAACATCATGTGGAAAATCAACTAAGTTCCAAGTGCCATTTGCAAGTACTCAATCATATTCATTAATCATTGCTTCCTACCATTCTCTATGTCCAACTGCTTCAACAAAAGAAGTAGGTTCAGTAGAAGCATGAGCCAAATTTTCCTCTGCTCTTGAAGGCTAACATACATGCTGGAAATTCCACTCATGATCTAGACACATTTGCAAAAGCTTCTATCCATCCAGATTGGGACACAACAATGAATGAAGAATATCGTTCCTTAATGGTGAACGATACCTGGGATCTTGTACCCATTCTGAAAGGAAGAAAACTTGTTAGGTGTAAATAGGTGTATATAACTAAGTATGCACCAAGTGGAAGTGTTAAAAGACATAAGGCCTAGTTAGTTGCCAAAGGATTCTCTCAAGTTGAAGGAATTGACTACAATGAAACCTTTTCCCCTGTAGTCAAAATGAATTCCATCTACCTTTTTCTATCCCTTGTTGTCTCACATAGATGGGAGCTCCACCAGATGGATTCTAAATCCACCTTCTTGCATGGAGATTTGCAAGAAAAAATCTACATGGAACAACCTCCATGCTATGTTCATAATGACTCTAGCCTTGTATGCCACCTTAAGAAATCTCTATATTGCCTTAAGCAAGATCCTCGAGTTTGGTATGCAAAAATGGAAAATTTTCTTTTTGACACTGGCTTTTTTGGATGTCATGCTAACCCTAATGTCTATACAAAGAAAGTAGGAAGCCATCTCATCATACTTTTTCTTTACGATGATGACCATATCTTCATTGGTAGTGACCTTAAACTTTTAACCCATGTGAAATCCAACCTTAAAAAGAGATTTTAAATGACAGACTTAGGATATTTGCATTATTTATTTGGCCTCCAAGTATTACAAACTAAGTAATGTATTTCCCTTTCTCAGTCTAAGTATGCATGTGACCTTCTTTGTCGTTGTCACATGGAAGATTCTAAACCAACCCCTTCTCCCTTCCAGTCTGGAGTCAAACTTGTTGCCACTTGTACTACTACCGAAGTCGATGGCACTTTGTACCGTAAGTTAGTTAGTAGCTTCTTATATTTCACTCATATCCATCCTAATATTTTCTTTGTTGTTGGTATTATTTCCCAGTATATGCAAACACCCCATGAAATCCACTGGAAAGCAACAAAAATGATACTTCAGTATCTATGAGGTACAATGCATTTTGGGATACATTATAGTTCAAAGGGGACTCCTTTGTTGGTTGATTTTGTTGGAATGTTGTTCAATACTGAAGGGGGGTGGGGGGGGGATCAACATTGCTTATTTTTCTCAAATTAAATTAACTCTTTATTAATCTATAATAATTTTTCAACAAGAATGTACAAAACTCTAAATTTTAAATGTAACACTCATTAAAAATTATATTTTATTTACAAGTTACAGTTTGTAAGAGACACCAATCTCTCTTATTTTGAGCACCAACTCAAGGAGAAACCAACCCCCTTTTTTCCAAGCACCAACTTGAGGAAGCACCAAATCCCTGTAGATTAGGCTCCAACCTGTAGAGGACTCCAATCCTCTTGTTTTTCAAGCTCCAACTTGAGGAAGCTACAACTCCATGTTTCAGGCTTCAACCTGTAGAGGACTCCAATCCTCCTTTGCTCCTCCCTTCCACCCTCACTTCATGTGAATGTTTCAAGGTCTTCCTTGGACTCTGTCTATGTTTAGATATTCTGAATTAGACCACAAAGACATCTTCCATTCATCATATCTTTCTGTTTAAATAATCTTCCAATAGGTGTATGATATTTGAATCATTGTGTCTCTTTGAAAAAGAGCACTAATTCGATGTGCCTCTTCATAAACTTAATATTATTTTAAGAACAAATCACTTTTATTATTTTACAAAACCTAGTATTCAATTATAGTTTTGAACCCTTCTTTGCCTTGTCTAATTATCTCTCTTAATCTTTGATGGATCGACCCCCTTTTTTATTTCGATCTCATACTTCTTCGTTGTATTCTAGGTTCTTTAATAAACAAATTTTGAAGCTTTTAATGTTCTCTGGTACATTTCTTGTGTTGTCGAGATGGATGGGTGCTAATCTCGTGGCCCCTTTTTCATAGAACCAAACGTTGTGGCCAACATCTAAACAAAGAAGGTGCAAGTCCTATTTTATGGTTTAGCCCATATGCACTTTTTCTATTTACTAGGTGATCTTACCTTATAACCAGGTGTTACCAATCATTTTAACCCTTCAATGCCTCATGTTTTCATATAACCCTGGTCTATGACTGAGAGAAACCATGCACAAGGCTTATCTTGGAATTAATTAGATCGATGATTCAGATATGATCAAGTGTGTCTTATCTAGGCGCTTTAGACAGATCCACAGTTTGGATTTAATCAATTGTAGAGTGGATGATTCAGGGACTCACATGTCTTCATTTTCATCACTTATCTTGGCATTAATTAGATCAACAGTTCGGATATGATCAAGTGTTGAGTGGACGACCTTGGCTTATCTAGGTGCTTTAGACAGATCAACAATTTCGATTTAATCAACCATCGAGTGGATGGTTCGTGGACTCACGTGTCTTCCTTTTCATCGCTTATCTTGGCGTTAATTAGATCGACAGTTTGTCTATGATCAACTATTGAGTGGATGACCTTAGCTTATATAGGCACTTTAGACAGATCTATGGTTTGGATTTAAATAACCGTCAAGTGGAGGATTTGTGGAATCACAGACTCACATGTCTTCCTTTTCATCTCGGATGTCATCAAAATGCATGCCCAACTTCCACTACCTCCATAATGAACCATACTTAGAAATTTTTAAGTGGCAGGTTTGCGAATTAATGTTATCCTTTATATGAGTTCGACCGATAGAATATTATACTTAGCCATTTTTTGGGGGGGTGCACAACGGACTTGTGGTTAATGTTATCCTTTATATGAGTCTGACTAATAGAATATGATACTTAGTCATTTTTTGGGGTGCACAATGGACTTGCGGTTAGTGTTATCCTTTATATGAGTATGACCGATAGAATATGATACTTAGTCATTTTTTCGGGTGCACATCGAACTTGTGGTTAGTGTTATCCTCTATATGAGTCTGACCTATAGAATATGATACTTAGTCTTTTTTTTTGGGGTGCGCAGCAAACTTGCAGACTCATGAAACACTTCCTTTCAACATCTAACTTGCTAGGGTAGTCTCGATGATGTTTTATGTTCTTGTGTTGACGATTGGCTTTTCAATGGAGACACGGACTTAATGGAGTAGACACTAAAAACAATTTGAGATATGGTCTGGAGGGAAGATGTTAATCTGTCTCAATGAAAATAATGGTGACCATATTGATCCTCTCTGCATCAATGCTAATACCAACATCATATACCCTCTTTGACATTATTGGGCGCAGGCCAAATTTGAGGGAAAGGCACGACGTGGGAGGCGAATGCACATGCAGAAGGATCAGCTTGTGTAAAACAGACGCGTATGCAGAAGAGGAAGGCATGTGAGGCACACATCCAAGAAGACCTAGCCGAGATAGGGTTAGGGTTTTGATAAGAGAATGTAATGGCTAGTAAGCTGAAAATATGTATAAATAGTTATCTAGGAGGTCTAGGTAGAAGGTTGGTTCAGGGTTGGTTGAAGGCTAGTGTGTTCAACCATTGTTAGTAGTTGTTATTGCTTAATGCGACTGTAAGTCCGATCTAATTTTGTAAGTTGTTAAGCTGGGAAGATGGATTAAGGTAGATCTTGAGGGTTAGATCATAGGTGGAGGAGCCTGGTGCGATCTAGTCCACCTCATTATAAGATCTTGACCTGTATTGAGGAAGAGTTGTAATGCACGTGGCGTTATAGGTTGGAATGAAAGATAATAAAAGTGTAGAATAGCCAAATCGTTGCGAACGTATCCCAGGAGGGGTGAACCATGGTAGACCCTGCGTTGTGTGACTGAATGTTATGTATCTTCTTTTGTGTTGATGATTAGATGTTAGATGAATGAATGAAGGAATTAGTTAGCTCTGATATTTTACATGCATGAGTAAGAATGACAAGGTAATGGATCTAGATGTATGAACTAGTGAATGATAAAAGGTTGTTGAGGTTAATCGCAGATCCTCATTCATTCCTAGGCTGCAAGCATCTGAGTATTGCAGCCACCCATAGAACTATCTCAGGTGAGACTGCACAGTGCACCCCGTGTACTGCGTTGTCTTCTGGTTTACCAGGGGGGTCGATAGTTTTAGAGGGATTTTGTTGGAAGCTTGTTTAAAACTGAACCTGGGTCAAACTATGACATTAAATTAAGATCAAAGTAGATAAAGTAATAACCAACAAACATCAATGCCAACACCATAACATCATGTCCAATAGGTTTCACTAATTCAGAATGGGCTAGTGACCTTGGTGATTGAAAGTCTATTGCAAGTTATGTTTTCGACCTTGGTTCTAGACTTGTCACTTGGGATTGTAAGAAACAACAGGCTATTGCTCCTTCTTCAACAAAAGCATAGTACCAAGCAACAGTTAGTGCAAGTCAAGAAGCCTCATGGCTTCACCAGATCCTTTCAGAATTTGGCTTCCAGCAACAACATCCAACCACCCTCTGGTGTGACAATAAGAATTCCATAAAGCTTGCCAAAGATCCATTTCAACATTAGTGTATCAAACAACATTGAGCTACACATGCACTTCATCATAAATATCTTTCATGATTGAGTTATTGAAGTGCTCTTTTTCCATACAAAAGATCAAGTTGTAGACATTTTTGCAAAATCTCTTACAGAAGCAAAGTTTCCCAAACTTTGATCTATGTTAGGAGTTTAGGAAGTTATCATTAAGAGGGGATAGGATCTAATGCCTCCTTCCTTCTCTTATTGTGTCACCTTTGTAAATCCTTCAATTATATCACAAGTTGTTATTAAGGAGGGATGTTGGGATATTTTGACACTTAGGAGTTAATTAAGTTCAACCTGATCTAATATGTCTTTAGGTAAAAGTGTGTTTCTTTCGTATGAATTTGTAGTTATGTAATCTGACGGTCACAATAAGTTATAGACATAAAGTGATTCGACGACTCATATTCTCCTCGATATTAATGGCTATATCGATCCATGGCTTAACACCCAATTAGACCATGGTCTCTACTTTAAGAGAATGAAGGGTCATTTGTTGATGGTCAATTGTGAGAAACTCTTGCATAAAATATTTTTCTTTTGCATTAATATTGTTGGAAACCTAATCCATTTATGGTTACAATATTTTGTACTATTCACTTGTGAGGGAATATGAAAAGTCACGAGTGATAGGAATTCTCATTATAAGTCCAAGAGACCTCTTAGAAGATGAATCCAAAGGCCAAGCAATTATATTTATAGATGTATCATATCAATAAATAATATATTTTATGCTTATCTCCATTTCGTGTGTCCAACAGTAGTACCAGATCCCTACAATTCTTAGGGCATGAAATATGCTATGGTAGTTGTCCATAGCAGGTTAATTGTGGGTGCTTCATTTCCTTTCATGCACATAAATGTATCTCTATTAGATTTCCTCTACCAGTCTGTGTTAGTTTTCCAGCATGTCTCTCTATAAGTCTATCTTCCTTCTATTGCATTTATGCATATATGTCTCCCGCGCACATAAACGCCTCTGAGATCTAACAATGGTCTAAAAACCCTATTCAACCACATTCCTCTCTATGTGTTTTCTCATCTCTCTGCTTGGTGTAGACAATAGTCGATTCCTATATGATTTTGATTTCCTTAGAGGCCGAAAAATCAAGTTGGGGCCGATCATGTATGGGGAAGAGTAAAATGAGTGAGTGAAGGATCGATATTTCCATTAACAAGATAGAATATGAATGTTAGGGTTTGATAATTTTCCTTATTCGTAGTCATCATGGAAATCTTGCTTTGGTTGAGTATATGTTATCTCTTCTACCAAAAATGGGTACGAAACACCAGGAGTGGGGCATTGTGGCCTGTGTGCAGGAGAAAAATGATTGTTTCATTTCAAAATACTCCTTGTTGGTAGAGGATGTTGAGACGAATATTCCTTGGGCCACTAAGGCTCTGGTTTTGAAATCCTTAGTTGTGAATCTATGGATATGAAACAAGAGAACCACCACTTATTTTCATAAATATCACTATGAGAATTTGTATGCGGTTGTGTTCGACCATAAGAATTTTCTTCTCTTACCTCCAACGAGTGAGAAAAAAATGTATATAAAGGAATATCCAGCTGTGCATTATGTGAAATATCTCTTCTATAGATTTACGATTGAAGGGGTTCCTTACAATGTAGTTCATGATTTCATATGCTTCATTTATTCATCCAAGTATGAACAAGAAGATACGAAGAAATATGTCCTCCATCTACCAGTACTCGCGCATGTGTTTTTGGTACCATCCTTCAAACTAGTGTGCACACAAAATTTGGAGCATGGATTGCTCACAATAGATAATTTTATTGATGTATTAGTATTGGTAATATTATGTGACACACCACACTTGAATATGTTATGCATGCACCTTATTGTGAAGAGCTTCAAAACTATTGCCAATTCATAGGGATGGAAAGTGATGAGACAATCCAATCCTAAGCTAGAGCAAGAATTTTTAGAATATGTTGTTGAGGTTGAGTCTAGAAATCAAGAGAGGATTCAAAATATAGAGGATAAGAAGATATACATACAACTATCTATTGTCATGGAAGCACTGGCTCACATGTGAAGAGATGGTTGTCGAACAATAGGGCCTCATGACAAGGATTTAGATGAAAATCAAGGGCCTTGCAATTTCCCAACCTGCAAAGGGATTGAATCCTTAGTCCAACATTTTGTTGTCTGTAAATCAAGATTCCCCAGAGGATGTGTACATTGCAAAAAACACTCAAGTGGTATTCAAATCTTTGGTGGCATAATGGAAACGAAGAGCTTGCATTTTCTAACTGGTGATCAAAGGAATGAAAGGTTGTGGTTGGTGGTCTCCACATGATACATTAGTTGACCAGCTTGAGCAAGTGACATAAGTTGGGTATTCTTCCTAGTTTCCGTGTGTGTATGCATTTGAATGATAGCTTCTCGTATAGGTTCCTTCACTTTCGGTTATGAAGAGAAAATACATTCAATTATGAAAATCAATTCAACTCCAAAATCAAGAATAATTGTTTCCTTACAAATATATATTTTTTGTAGGTTTAGTTGTACTTTTTTAAAATTTGGTTGAATGACATTGTAAACAGGTGCATTTTTGGTAGAATATGACACCCTGAAGACCTTCTCACCTTGCATCTGACAAGGGGGAACAATATCAATGATTGACAATCAAGCTTCAAGTTTTGAAGTCATATCAATTGAGCAAGAACAAGCAAGCCAACATCAGAACCATCAACATGATTTGGTTTGTGGTCATCCCAAAAACTACCAGATTGGTTTGTGGTTTTCCTTAAACTGCCACTTGGTAGAATACTTACAACTTTTGCTAGAAAACAGTTTTTGGTTTTCCTTAAACCTCCACTTAGTAGAACACTTGCAAATTCCACTAGAGAATAATTTATGGTCATCTTTAAACCAACATTCAAGAGCACTTCCAATTACCAGAAGACATCATCTTACATTAACGTCTAACTAAATTAGGAAATGTTCTGGGAACCACTGAGCCTTAGAGCCAAGTTCTAGGGTTTCTGGTCCTCCTTAAATGACCATCGTCATTTACCTTGAAGGGGGTGGTGCCTTCACTCGAGGAAGATCTGTCACTTATTGGTAGTTATCGAAGGATTTGTACAAAACTATCCATCATCTCATTCCTCTGTTGCACGAGGACTTTCTCGAGCAATAGTTTGAAAGGATCTTTTGTCTCATCGCCTTTCTTTTCTCCCACCATGGAAGGTCACTTGGGCATGCGAGAGCTCTTGTCCTCAAGAGAAACAAGCTTGAGACCCAACTCTTTGTACCTTGACCTCATCGAGGACATGCACTAAGAATGACAAGGAGCAGACCACTATGATACCATTGATCCAATAAATGGGTCGAATGTGCTATGATACAATGGACTTAACACAGATTTGTATAATATAGATTTGTATAATATAGATATGTATAATATTATAGATCTATAATATAGATGGGTCTTACTATATCTATGAATGGAGAAGACCGCTATGAATGGGTCGAATGTGCTATGATACAATGAACAATATCATAGATACAATAAGACTTGGCTTATATTCAATAAAGAAATATGCTGAAATTGTAAAATGCAGACTGAAACAAACTTGCTATAATGGTGGTGTCTTATCTATGAGAAGAGATGTGATGATTACACTCATTCACGAGAAGAGGAGTACAATGAGGCTCCAAAGGACTTTTTACATCAAACATGAATGCCAAAACCCTATACATCCAAAAACCTAACCCTAGGAGATGAAGCGCCAAAAGTCATGTGGGCCCCATTGGGGTAAGTTGGTACATCAACTTCACGAGGTTGTAACTTTTGCATACGACCTTTGTTTTAGGTGCACAATAACCTGTTGGAAAGGTCTATCTAAGGACTACAAATTATGTTGTCACACTCTAAATATGTTTTTAGTGTGATTGTGGCAGGCCCAAAAACCGTTGTTAAGGGCCTCAAAACGGCCTCAAAAGTTTAGGACCCGAAAAGCTAGAAAAAAACTGCCAAGTTGAAAACTGAAACTGCCAAGATGACATTTGTATGTGAGCCAATTGGAATAGGTGGGTGGCCACCGATATCCACCTAGATCACTGTTGTATTCCATGGGTTCTTAACAACTAGTTCAAAGCTTTTGTGTATCAAGGACCACAGGGGCAAGTTTGACATTAGGATTCACAGTCTATGTTTTTCTTGTATTTTATGCTTGGGACACAATTGGTTGTTGTTGAGGTACGGGTCCCTTACTCCTAGTTTGAATTGACAATCCTTCTTCCACCACCTCATCTTCTTCAACTAAATTCACACTAGGAAACATATCCCACAAGACCATGGTTGTCTTTTTGGAATGTTCACGAGATTCTTCTTCCAATACTCTCTCTAATTGTTCATCATATTCTTATGCTTGTACACAACCATCTAAAAATCTATTTTCCATCAGATTCATTGCATTTTTCCACTATGGACATGTTTTGTTGGAATGCGCATCTTGATGGTAGCTATAATAATTTTGGATAACCATTCATTCTAAATAAATATTTAAATTTGTAGGTGGTGGTTTAATAGCTCTGGGTGGTAAAGACCTTCTAAACAAAGGAGTGTATGGTTTTTTATTGGAAGTTCCTTCTCCAAAACTCTTCTTCGTGTCTATTAATTCATCGGATAATCACTCATTCTTTCTTTGCATGCTTTCCATATCCACATAATCCATTTCCTCCCCTTCTCTACATTGCTTTGGTTGAGGTTTACGTAGGATAAGAACCTTTTTTGGTGGTATGACTTCCTTCTTTCCAAGGGTTGCTTGATTTTATTACATCCTTTCATTTTGAATTGAAATTCAGCATTCTTAGCTTCTTCAAAAGTTAATCCTAAGGTGTTGTTTTCTACCCTCTCAACAAACATTGAAATTGCTACAGGTAATGCATTAGCATAAACTTCTATTTGAAGCTCTAGTGCAAGCACAGTTCCATCTTTAAATTTGTCTGGGATTGTGGTAAATATTTGGTTGGCATCTTTAACTATTTCATTGGGACCCGTGACTAGAGAAAATAGTTCAGCCATCAATGCACTAGTGGTGGTTTGTTCCCCGAATTTATCTATAAAGGTTTTTTGAAAATCACTCCAATTAGTGATTGATACTATTGGAAAATTGAAATAACAGGTAGAAGCGATGTTTTCAAAGGTACAAGGGAAACATTTTCACAACACATCCTCATGCTGAACATTCATTAGTTTGATGGCTAGAATAAACTTCTTAATGTGGTCTTCAGGAAGACCAACCACTTCGGGATCATACTTGGGAAGCAATTTTTCTAGATGCTTACGTGAGTTATGTATTTGACCAAGCAAAGCCAAAGCATCTTGGGCTAACGAGGGTTGATTTTGGTTATTGGCCATATATTAATGTTGTGAATGATTAGAATATGAGTCTAAACCTTCTAAATGATCCAGATTAGAATCAAAATTTGGGTATCTATTAGAGTGCTCACTTTCTATCGGAGAAGTAGCAAGGTTGATCGACGTTGAAGGAATCAAGCCAAAAGTTTGAGTGATTTCTTGCAAGTCTAATTCTACCAAGTCTTCTACGGTGTGGACCGAGTATGATTTCCAGTGCTATTTGTGATTTGAGAAAAAGTGTTTCTTGATTGACGAAGTAAAGGGGTTACAGGAAATGCATCAATCTATCTTGTGTAAGCCTATGTTATACTTTGAAAAGCATTCAATTCCTCGTGTCATGCTATGTACGATACTGACTTAATATCACGTTCAGGTTTTTCCAAACCTTGATATGCAGGATTTTGAGAAGTTTGACCTTTAGGATTTGGAATATTATTGGAATATGAGTTGTCGGTATGCCTTTCCATACACAAGCCTTCCTTCTAGTGCCAATTCTATGAGGGGGTGGATTCCCAAAGCTTAGTAGAATGGATTAAACCCAAGGAAGAGGCCTAATTAGACTCTTCACCGCTGGGATGGAATAATCCTCCGGGTTATTGGTCTAACAACTATTCAATGGGATTTATGAATAAATTTAAAAGTGTTTTGTGTTAGCCTCATAATCCTAAAGTTCTATAGTTTAAGTATTTTCCTACTTTAAATGCTTTTGGAAATTAGTTTATTCTAGTTTGTTATGATAAGGACACCTAGCTTATATGTAAAGGACACCTATCATACTCATGTGATTATGTGTCTCATATAACTTAGTTTAGAGTTGAGCTGTATAAACTAGCTCTTTCTTCAAGTGAGGTTAAGTAGGTTTTGAGTTCTCACTTCTCTTTGTAATCTTTCATTTCATATTAATAAAATTACATGCATGAGGACAATTCTGGAGATTAACATGGTATTAGAGACATGTTGAGGAGAATGATATAGTGACGAGAGAGTTATGGTGATGAGAAGGCCACGATGGATCAATGAAGAAGAAGACTCCAAAGATCAAGCTTGGTTTCTTCATCAAACAAAACAATGTCTTCAAGGAGGTACTTTGTTATTTAAATTTAAGGAAATTATTTGCATCTTCAAAATATTTTGGATCTCTTGTAATATATTTTAGATCTACAATCTTTCTAGATCTTAAAAAAAAATCTATTGATCTATTTCGATCCATTGTAAATCTACAATTATTTTATAAGATGTCAAAAGAAATATGTTTGTGAATTTGAAATTTTAAAAGGTTCCTCATTGTAGAAATTATCCATATTTATATAAATCTGGTAATTTCTTTGAGCCATAAAAGTGATTTTTTTTCATTTGAATCTAGTCTCCATCGGTGTGGAGCTAGTTCATTGGATCTATGTTTAGATCTAATTTTTTTGCATAAGAAGATAGCCCCCTTCAATTCATTTTGCCAATATTTAGATGAAATCCTTGATCTGGTGGGTCGATTCCCCAGCTTCCCAACTCTCCTCCACAAATTTTATGTTCCTCTCTTCCATGGATTTTCCGTTCACATTTTTTCGGAAGGCATCATGTGTGCATGAACCATACATATTTTTCTTTCGATCCAGTGTTTAAAGTTTATTCCAATCTAGATATCGTGTCCCATCCTCTACAATCGATCACTCTTCGTCGTCTACAGGGGTCCATTGTTAGAAGTCAGAAAGTGTGTTCTCTTAATGATAATGAGATATGATCCCAACACTAGAATTGGGCTAGGGTCGAGTCCAAGCCCCTATAGTACTCTTTTGTAGTGTGTGCAAAGTTTATTGTGCTTGAGACTATTCATTTTTTTATTTTGTGCAAGTGGCAATGAAAGTTATCATGTCTAAATTGGTAAATTTATTCATTAATTTTGATAAATTTGATGGACCCAAGAATTATAAGACTTGGAGTTGTCACATGAAAAACACATTAATTTAAAATAAGCTATGGAAAGATGTATGTAATGGTGATTAACCTCCCACTAAGATTACTGATGCTAGAGAATTGGCAAGATGGGAATTAAAAGATGAAAAGGCACTTGCACTTTTAAGTTCTTCTATCATAGATGCAATGTTTGCCCACATATAAAATGTAATCGATGCTTGGAATGCATGGAAAAACTTCAAAAACATGTTTGATACTGAACCTGAATCAAAATCGGTTGATCTCCACACAAAGCTTCTCAAACAAAGTTTAGTTGAAGGGGGAGATGTTATGGGTTACATCTTGTTGGAAATGTTTAACAGGTTGTTATTGATGGCAAGTACAACAATGAAGATGGCATGAATACAGGAAGAATGTAACAGACGGGCACCAGAAGTATTTTGGGAAGAAGCTGCAGAGCAACCTCGATGAAGCTGCAGAGCAACCTCGATAAGATCAGAAGAGATAGTGCAGAGGATGTTTGCTATGTTTTACAGGCAGCATAAGCTTATCATTGATGGCAAGTACAACAGTAATGATGGCTTGAGTACAACACCGATGATCAATAGGCAAATAGAAGATAAGTCCAGGAAGATCGAATGATCGAAGGCAACGCTGGCAAGTACAACAGTGATGATGGCTTGAGTACAGCAGCGATGATCAACAGGCAAAGAGAAGATAAGTCCAGGAAGATCAAATGATCGAAGGCAACGCAACATTGACAAAATGATCGAAGGCCCGAGAAGCATTTCTGATCGTTGGATCCCATCCAAAATTCCCGACAGCATGAGGGCCATCAGATATGAATAAAGACAAGAAGAGGGCGCTGAAGAGGAGAATAGATCTCAGGAGTCAGATCTGAGCGCAGGGTCCGACCACCGTTGGATCGAGGAAAACCTGCAGGATATTTAAAAGTGCAAGGAGTAGAGGGATCACAAATCCCAAAAGTAGGAGGACCGTCCATCTCAAGGGGTTATGTGGACCGTTGATCCGACTCCCTGTCGGAGTTTCAGGGATCGAGAGTTGGAGATGACAAGTAATATCATCCACAGAAATCCTGATTTCGCGATATGCAAAATCGCGACGTAATCTGAGCCGTCAAATCAAGATCACATCTGGACCATCGATCCGACTCACATCAGCAAACCATGTCATCTAGGAACACGTGGCACAACTAGGTAATGACAAGCATCAGACTGATTCAACATGCCAAGCACATGTAAGTCACGAATCAGGGTGACACATGGCATTTATTTAACACATGTGACGTCAGCAGACTTACACCATGTCGGAGTTTCGA
>CBVK0100247796.1:0-15688 GCA_900067695.1 Picea abies
CATCCGAATACATTGATCTACCTATGTGTGGGTTAGGACCTTAACATGCACACCATGTGGAATTATTGCCTCATATTACTGTTAGTACTAGATTTGGTCAAGCCATTAGTGTGCAAATGATTGAGATCATGAGGCAAAAAACTATAAGGAGTCTAATCGTGAGCTTATGGGTCCTATAGATTGAAAAGGGAGAGCATATGATCAAGAGCGCAAAAAATTTAAGAGCGAAAATCAAGCCCTAAGAGCCCAAGGCTAAGTTCCAAGCACCTGGGTTCTTATCAGGAGCACAAAAACGATGAAGGCGCTCTAAACAAGCCTAAGATGCTTTTCAAAATGGGATTATATCATAATACCAAAGAATAATGAGAAGGCATTGGAAAAGACACGTTCTTGATCATCCGACGACCACAAGAGAGCCTGATCTATGGTCAATGATGCATGTCGCATTGGAAAACAATACGAAAGTTAGAACATTATTGGGGTGTGATGGTGGTTTTGAAGAGCCACGAGGTGTAGAACATTATTGGGGTGTGATGGTGGTTTTGAAGAGCCACGAGGTGAAGGATGGATGGTGTCACATGGTATAATATGGAAAGTAAAACTACTCCCCTAGGGTCACGAAAGTGGTATTCTGGTTTAGCTAGGTTACACATCCACCATCTCTGCACATAGTTGTCCATCCAATCAGTCCCACCCAGATCTAGAACAATAGTACACCCGAACACCGAGGAATCCAATGAGGGACTGACATGTCAACAATGCATATTCATGAGCTACCCAAGAATCACCACCTGTACATAGAAGGCTTATTGGGATTTTAGTTGGCATGTCAAGACTAGCCACATGTAGGTCGAGTCCCAGAGGACAATTCAACGCTGACATGGAACAACATGAAGCTTCCATGTGTCCACGGTTCCATGATGATGTCAACATAATTTCATCAAAATTTTGCATGTTTTCCCCAAATTTTAAAAAAGGCTTTGAACCATTTGGGCAAATGACGCGTTTTTCGAACATAGGCATGCGAAAGAATATCTCATGTGAGTGGAGGATTCACTAACATCCTGCCAAATCGATTGGAAAATATGTGACATGTAAAAATATATCTAGCTTCACGTTCACATCCTTTCATTCATCATCATACTACTTCTTGTAGCTGAAAAAGTACAACAATCATTGCCTCAACATGCCTACTCAAGCGAGCCCGAGATCTCAATAGATCATACCAAGTGTGGAAAAATCATTGTCTCTCTCCAGTTGTCTGGGTAGACACATGTCAAGCTCTAATAAAGGAAAACCACGAGGATCATAAGTACCCAATCTAAGAGTAACTTGATTTGTAAAGGTTATTTTCTTAGATGTCAAGTGTTTTTATTGATGACTCACCTATGCAATCCCTCCTCTTAGGAGTGGATTCTGAATCATCGTGGTTGTAGATGTTGGGAGAGTGTGTTATATGTTTCTCCAAGAGAAGAATGACCTTCTATGGTATCATTATCTCGATTTAGCGGATAAAAGGGCATCCAGTATTCTACCCTAAGGTGCAGTTGTATCAATTGGATAGCTTTATGCAACAGTTTGAGGAAGAAGATTTGAAGGGATGGTTAATGATGTTTTGCATGGATGATTGGTGGGGATAAAGAGGAAGACTTTGGAAATTCTTCTATCCATCCGTGGACCCAAATCATTCCATGGTTGAGTAGGTCCCACACTACCTACGAAAACCTAGTTGAGTCATCTAAATAGGTTCTCTTAAATGCTCAATTGGACAAGAAGAACACAACCTCGATAGCATCAATTCATCAACTTCGAGGATAAAAACATTTTCCTTTTACCCTCATAAAATCAAGTAAAATTAGTTGGAAAGCTAAAAATGGCTAGAAAACTAGACACGGTATCAAGATTATGACAAGATGTTATTAGTTTTCAAGAAGAAGTATTTGTCCAACAAGAGGATTTTCCCACAAACAAAGAGCCTATAAAAACAAGGAGAGGAGCTCATTTTTTTGGTGGGAACTTTGGGGAATTTAAGAGTATCTTATAACCAGAGCCGTTTGAGCAAGATCCCCTTAGAAACAAACATATTTTTAAGGCTACATGATTTAAGAGATTCATCCCCTGCATTATTCTTCAGCCTGTGCTTCTTCTTTTGCATGTGTTTCTGTAAATCCACCATCCCATTCTTTGCTTCTTTTATATGATCACCCTTAATAAAAACTCGAGAAACAAGTTTTATGACATGTTTTGTGTTTAGTGTAACTGTGTGTTGTATAACGTATGCTATTGAAGTGATTTCCTCTTAATGTATGACCACTTCTTGTCAATTTTTTACTATGTTTAATGATATGCAGAGGGTATCTCCATGGATTTAAATATATGATTTTTTTTACTATTTGAAGCATGATTTATAGATTTGGTATAACTGTTAGAACTACTAAATTCTTAATTGATCAACATGTTCTTCTTTCCATAGACTATGAGATTCACCTTAAATCTGCCTCACATGTTTGTCGTGCATTTCTTCTAATCCATCACTCACCATATTTAAACTCAAATTGTATGAATCACTTGTGGCCAAATGCCTCTTGTGGTTGAATTTTTTAATATTTGGTCTGGGATTGCTTGAGGGCCAGGAGTTTTATAAGAGAGAGAGAAAAACTTACCCACATTTTTGCATAATTTGCACTATTACAAGCATTTGTTTAAGGCTCGTCATGAGTCTTAGATCCCAGAATGCCTTGGCATATTTCCACTCACATCCTAGAACATCTCAAGGGACAACATATAAAATGGCATCATTGTCGGGAGACATAATTTCAAGATATCTTTCCCCGGGGATACGACATTGCAAGATATGATACTCGAAGGTGAACGAGTTTCGGGAACTTGGTTGTTGATTGTTTCACCTGGTGAATCCATGGAGAAAATATCTAGCATCGAGCATAATATATACCAAAAGAAGCCCATATCTTGGATGTACCCCAATATACAGAGATCCATAGAAGCTCATAACCTGGATAAATCTTAGACAACATCATATCTTTGCTTCTTCAGGTAACCCTAATTTGGAAACCCTTCCTTATGTTGTTTGTAGAGGTAGAGAATATTTTGAGTTAATTGATATACCTGTTGATTCTAATTTTTCTACCAAGATACCTCTCGAATCCTTAATAGATCTATAGAATTCTCCCTTAGGATTTTGTCAAGAAGAGAGCTCTTATTTCCATCCCTTTCTGAAAAATCTTGTTAACCCTCCATCTATTGAAGCCCATAATGATATTCTACAAAGTATTATGGATAACCTTATAGGAGGAAGAGCTAGAGGAAATCATCATCCTCCACCACCTTTAAAACCTTGGGTCAATGCCATATTTTTCCCATTGAATCTTCCTGTACATGTTCATGACCTCCTTGAAAATTACTTGAAGCTCCTACCCAAGTATTGTGGCGAACCAACTCTATATGTTGAAGAACACTTAACATCCTTCTATGATTTCACTGACAACCTGTTTGTGGATCATGACAATAGATTCATAAGTTGTTTTTTTTAGACACTAGAGGGATATGTCTATAAATGATTCACAGAGATCCTTACAACCTCTATTGATAGTTGGTAGGCCCTTTGTAATATCCCAAAAAATAATTAATTATTAAAGTCTGTATGTAATTAGGAATAAATTTCCGTTTTTGGTAAATTTGTATTTGGATTTTTTTTCCATTTATGGAAAATCTGAATTTGGAATTTGATTATGTGTAATTAATTATTTTGAATGTTGGGAAAAGATTTGATTTTCCCAACTAACTCTTTGACTGTGACACATGTAAAAGAATTATATATATATATATATTAATTGCTGGAGGAGAAGGGGAACAACCTGGTTGAAAACAACTGACCATGACTCCATGAGTGGGGAACAGACTTTAGTTACCTCAGGGATGAATTTTACAAGTGGAAAATGAGGAATTTGACCACTAGCCACCCCTGAAAATAAGGGATTTGTAAATCTGTGAAAATTCCCAAGGAGGGAAAAAGACCTAGGCACAAGATGCTCATGATATACCACATATGGAGGAGGAAGGACACTGCTTAGTATGGGGGAGAGAGAATATTACTTGTTGTTATGAACATTGGTCAAGTGTAAGGCAAGGGAATTTTCTTCTCTGAAAGGAGGACTGTAGCAAAAGAGGATCATTTCAATTTTCCCTTATGGACTCATGGTCAGGCTAGGGGGTGAATGGAACAAGTAATTTGGCTGTTATGTTCTATGGTTGGCTGAAACTTGGTTGTTCCATTTGTGTTCTAGCTTCAAATTTATTGATATAAGTACCTTTACTTATTCTCTAGTCATAATTATTATGATTACAAATTATTAGAGGTGTGATGGATTTATGTGATGTTAATGCAAATGTGAATAAATGATTAGATGTATCAAAATCTATTGTTTATCATTGTTAATAGAAGGATGAGTTCCTGTGCTATGGTTCATATCTAAATCTTGACTGTACATATACCTGTAGATATGCTCATGTGTTTCATGTAAAGAAAATGCTAGAATGAATAGTTATATTTTTATGACTTATATATGTCTCAGTAGGTTAATATAGATATATATAGATGCATGTAGAGATACATGGATATGTACAACATATATCGTATTCATATACAGGAAGATTTTATCGATCCTTGAACTACATGAGAATATAAGTATTTACCATTGATCAAATCATACAAAAGGTGAAAGAAAATTAATAGTCATTCTTTATTACATCAAGCCAATAAGCAGAAAATTTCAATGGTATACAATACATGCTACAAAAAAATTTACAATATGTAGCAACTTAATCAAATGGTTTCAAAAACATGTTTGTTCAATAATAATAAAATCATAAATGATCTGTACAGCCAGAAAATCCCGGTTCAAACTATTACAACAGAGTACCCTAGGGTAAGGACCCACTACCACTAGTAGACAAAACCTAAGAAATTTTTAATTAAATTCCACGATCAGAACTCAAATACCTTTTGCGAGCAAGGGTACCCCCGTGATCCTTCTCCTTCAAACTGATTAATCCTACAAAAGGAAATCGATAGAATTAGTAAACTATGTTAAAATAGTCAATTGAAAATAAATAATTAAACTTAGATAAGTGAAATAATACTTATCTTAAGGCTAGCATAGAATCAGTTTCCCCACCGTTGTTGAGCGATGATCTGTCCATAGTCCAGGGGATGAGTGGACCCAGGAATGGTTGATGGGTACCCTCGTAAAGGAAGACAGGGCCCCATCATTAGTTGATGAAATCTCAGTATAATGTTTTCCATAAATACATAATGCAATTGAAGAATTATCACAGCAAGAATTTGAAGGATACGAGTCATAAATCACACAGTCTTTATAAGTTTTTAAACTATAACAATATTAAAGAGACTTTACAGGCTGTAATATTTACAGTGTTAAATAGATAAAAATTATTTAAAATTTCGCAACCCAACAGTGGGCAAAGCGTCACCTTGCTTACATAGAACTTAAACCCCGGTTACAGAGATAGAATCTATGCACATAATACACAGTCGAGGATCCTACAAAGAGTGAACTGACGCCTTGGTTATACGAAAACGTAGGTTGCGATTTTCCTTATAATGTTGGTTAAGCATGCGGATTTGCAATGGTTTCAAAGGAAGGAATCTCACAGATTTATATAAGATTTTTATTGTGAGTAAGGGACTCTTGTATACATAGAGGATTAATATTATGATGCATACATGAGTAAGGGACTCTTGTATACATAGAGGATTAATATTATGATGCATACATATAGTAAAATCTCAATTTCCAAAGAGGCACACCCTCTCGAGAATATAGTCAGAGTTGCGAAACTTGCTATCATAAACATTAACACTTACGAACTGCTTAGGTGAAATCATAAATATATACATAGCAATGAAAGTATGTAGCATGTACCTAAAGGAGAATCACGTTTAGTTCGTCGAAGAAAACCCTTCCAATAGAAAGGAATTATAGAGGATTTTGGGGCATTCCATTAGACTATTTCCTTTACACAGAAGAAATCTAGGATTTCCCTTTTAACACAGATTTATGAATGGGGATTCAGGGTTGGGAAGTTTTATAAGAGTTGGTGTTGTATAAAATGTAATGGAATTTAATACACATAGGGCCTTATGATACACTTGTACAAGTGACGAGCTTCCGTTTTATAGGTAAAGGGTAAGTTAATAGAGTCATTGTTATTCATACACTCCTGCAGGTCAATACCTCACCTCTGTGCAAGTATCCTGCAGGTCAATACCTCACCTCTGTGCAAGTATACTCACAAATTTCAGGTTAATGTTGGATGCAAACAATCCAAGGTAGGGTTTTCACAGGAGCCTAGTGTCAAAAGGAAAAAATATTGCTGTGACCCGAAAACTATTGCAAAATGCAGAGTAAGGTAGCTGATGGGAATTACGTTGTACCATTCCATGTGAAAAAGGGGACATGGCGAGTTCCCATTGGGCATGACCTCTTATCAGACCAGTACGATACCGTCCCTCTTAATGGTTTATCTAGGGTTTTAATTACTAAACTGACTACCCTTTAATTAGTCTTCTTACCAATTTATTGTTGAATTATGACGATAGTTAGTTAAGGATAGGACTGTGCATAGTGGTCACGTCCATCTCTTCTAGTTAAGGCTTTCAACCCATTTGGTTCCGGCTTGTTAATCGAACTCAAGATTTGTGATTGATATCACCTAGTGCCTCCTAACGATAACAACCATTAACTTTTGGTAGCCATATAATAATAATAATCCGAGTATTAAATACTGGCACTGCATAACGAATGAGTTATCGTTATATATGATAACAATCAAGTCCTCCCATAGAAGAGATTTGCGATTTATATACCAAGAGAAATATATTTATGCTATGGATCAGATTCTACATAGAACCCCTATAGTGCATAGTGGAATATATGAGAATAGATACGATGGTAGTATTAGATAGTATTATAATAGTTTAAATACAAAACTATTTGTACTTGTACCTTTGAACATGTATGATATTAACTATGAGACTTATATGTTAGCGCATAGTAAAATTTTGGTGAATTTGTATCACAATGAATAATCACCAAGGTTCATGCGTATATTATGGGACATTCAATGTTCCTAAATTGCTATGAAATGTGGTTGTGGCATAGTGTAATGTATTTTTTCCAGAGATAATGTTATTCTACAGCGTATCACACTGTACGAAGAAAAAGATAAGCATAAGCTATCGAAAATCATTAGTAATGGAAAAAATACTCTCGTTATATTAAAGCAACGTCTTGAAGTAATATGGAAGATGAAAAGAGAATTCATGTCCCTAACAATTTTTTTATTTTTTATTTTGGTAAATTTGGGGTACATTAGGGGTATTTTATTTTTATTTTTTATCTATAAAGCAGTGGGGGGAAAAGAGGGACAACCTTTATTACCTGACTAAGTTCGACTCCCTCAAGAATAAAGAAAATGATTATGTTGTTGACATTAACGAGAGGTTTAACAAGCTATACAACAATATTCCTAGAGACATCAAGCCTTCGTAGCAAGAAACTAAGGTCAAATATGATGGGGATTTTGATTCAGATTTTGACATGGTATCAAGAGAAAGAATAGCTCCCAGTCTGCTGATAATGCAAGATGATGCAATAGACATTGAAGGGAACCTGATTGTAGTGGGAAAAATGATACAAAAGTCTGATCAATAAGACAGAAAGAAAATTAAAGAAGACTATCGTCCTTTAGATCCAGTCAAAGATTATCACAAATCCTGGATGCATAAGACATATAAACTGATCATGAATTTGAAAAATAAGATTTCTATATTTGAATTGGATAATGGTAATGCCAATACATCCCCTTAAGGAAGGATAAGGAACCTTAACCATTTCAGAAGGCCTTTCAATGTGATGCGGGAACATCCTTTCCACCTCAACAATGCACCAGTATTCCAGCACATCAAAGCGCATCCAAGAAGGGGGAGAGGTGCTATCCCTCTCATTTTGTCGTCAAATTTTAAAATTCAATGTAATCAAAATCAAATTAAATGTTGTAAGGATGGACGAGACAATTTGATTCCTTTGTACATGTTGTAGTTAAGGTCTCCTTTAATGTCTAGCTGTAGGCTGATCTAGATCCGATTCGGACTAGATGTTCATTCAATGTAATAATCCTCAGTAGATAGGCACTGTAAATGGTGATTAGAAACCACTAGAGTAGTTGGAGGGAAAGACTCAAAGTCCCCTCTTGTTTAAATCTTTGTAACGTATTCCTAGCAGGGGCTGTTGGAATTTGATGAAAAAATCATTGTAAGACGAGAGGAGAGAGCCAAGACTCAGTTGTGGTTTGAGCTTGCACACATTGTAAACAAACATTCATATTAATACAAAGAGAATTTTTTCCTTCCTATGAGTTTTACAAACATTCATATTAATACAAAGAGAATTTTTTCCTTCCTATGAGTTTTCTCTGTGTTTATGTGTGTTATGAATGGTTTTTGTGTGTTAATTTATGTTTTAGATGCCTGTGATAAGTCTCATTTGCAGGGATAAGATAGACTTCACTATCTGTCTGTGATTTTCTTAGGTTGTTCTGGGTTCTCTTAGGCTAAGTGCAAGGAGTTCACGACAGAGTACTGAGAACTCTGTGAGCCAATGAAAGGAGTGCATGTTTGAACTTTACTTAGATTTCATAGGATAATGTGATAGGTGGGAACACCAGGACAGTATCAAACTCAGGAGGAGACTGAAGGTTTTTGAATGCCTTGTAGGGAAAACTGTGCAGAGAAGGCACATAAGAAATAGTCATTGAATACTTTGTAGAGCTCTTCCAGATGGGCCTTGAGTAGGTGAAATTGTGAACAGGTGAACTATTTTTCGAGTTCAGAGAAGATAATTGACAGGGAGGACACCCCATAGTTACTGNTAATTGACAGGGAGGACACCCCATAGTTACTGAATAGTTTGGAAATCTGTGGAAGAAGAAACTACATCGGAGTTGATGAACACTTAGACAAGTGAACCAAGCCAACACTTGGACAAGTGTTGAGGAAGTTTGAAGATGCAAACGAGGGAAAGTGTGTGCTAGAGGTACAATGTCCCTCTTTTACAAGATCGAAAGGAAGAGTGCAAAGCATGCGAGGAGGGCACTGGAAATCTTATAAGGAAGAAGAAGGGTTGATTCCCTTGGAAATATGATAAATTTCAAGGCTCGGGAAAGGTAGTGCAGGTTTGCATGCAGAGTGCAAGAGCCAAGGCCAAATTTCATTGCCAAAATCTTAGGATGGAAAAGCACTGACGATACCCAAGGTAGTCGAGTTTGTAGGAGAAGGTTCACAGGTCGAAAGCTTTAAACACTTGAAATTTTCCCAAATTTGGGAGAAATCATAAGCTTAAGAGGAGGAGAAACAACTGTCGTCATATCAACTGCAGAAAAAGAGATATGGACCGTGAAATTATACGTCCAGACACCCAAAGGAGCATGTAGAGGAGGAGAATAGATCCTCGCCGTAGGATCTGAGCATGAAGGACCAAAATTCATTGGATCTAGGTAGGTGCACGAAACTTAACTCCTTTTTAAAGTGCACATGAGATCGGGATAGTCGAAATCCCAAAGTCCCGAAGTGGATCAGGACTATCCATCACTTAGGGGGATAGGTGGCGAAAGATATGGAAGTCCAGAAAAGAGGCACTCTGGAGGATTTGAAGCATCGATCTTTGAAAATCCTCGAAGCCCGAAGTAGTGGAGAATATCTTAGTCGTCAGTTAGTCAGAGAAACATGGCAAGAGATCCTGCATTCTAGAGGAGTGAGTGCAGAAGGGTGGAGAAATCCCAAAGGCCAAAGTAGATCTGGGTCGTTGATCCTGTGGGGATAGGTGTCATTAGATCTTTCACTCCAGAGGAGAGGTACTCCATAATAATTTAGGTGTGGAGGTGTGAGAACTCTCGAGCATCGGAGTCACAAAGTCATAACAGGAGAAAGTGGAGTTGGTGGAGAATGAACTCCTGAAGGTTGGAGTTCACTTGGACTGTTGGATCCATGAAGGACACGTGGAGAGGATCTGTGTGCTCCAGGAAAAGAGAGATTCGGAGGAAAGCGAGTGTGGTGAAGCCCAAAACTCCCGAACCCTGAATTGCCAGAGTCAATTGTGGTTGTCGATCTGCAGAGGAAACATGTCATCATATCGTGGAATCCGAAAGTGTGCACTTTCAAGAAAAAGACAAGGAAGAAGTGGAGTCATTGACTAGAATTCGTTCAAATCTCCAGAGGTAAGATCCATCCTAGCTGTCAGTTTCTTGGATACGTGGCATCAGATCTGTCACTTTAGAGGTCGTACACTTAGAAGGAAAATAGAATTGGGTGGTGTGAAAACTCCTGAAGGCCGGAGCATCCGAGTCCATCCAATCCATCCATCAAAATCATATAGGTGTTATTAGATCATGTACTTCAGAGGTTTTTCACTACAGAGGATTCATATGGTAGTTGCTTGAAATTACCCAAAGCACTGGAGCTCGAAGTTGTTGTGGGTCGTAGATATCAAAGGAGAGCATGGAACATTTCTTTGCAGGGGGACACATGGAGATTTGAGATTCACTCTAGAGAAAATTCACTCTGGAAGAAGTGAAGAGTGAAGAGAATAGGAACTCCCGAAGGTCGGAGTCCCGAAGTGAATGACAACCATTGGTTGTTGGAGAAGTGTGGGTCGTAGATCCGGTCCAGGTGATTTCTTCGGTCTAGAGTTTAGGGAAAAAGGATTGAGTTTCAATTGAAACTACTGAAGCATGAAGTCATGAAGGGGTTTAGCCAGAGGTCATAGCCTGTGGTCATATTGAAGAAGATCCTAGCATATGAGCTATCGCTCACCAATTAGTGTTACCAGAAGCACCAAAGAACGTGGTTGAAGGTGAATTGAACCTGCATGGTAACAAACAAGGGACTTGTGTAAACTATTCCAGGGTCTAGTAGAGGCCCAAAAAATTGATTCAGCTTAGTGTTTTGAATATCCTTGATCAGGAGGTCATGTAGCCCTAGAAGAGAGGGGTCCTGCATCAAGTGGTATCAGAGCCTAGGAAAATGTTCTTTCTGATACCACCAAGTGGTATCAGAGCCAAAATTTTCTTGCAGACAATAGAATAAGGAAATACGTGATAGTATGACAATATCAAGTGGCATTAGAGCTTGAATTCACTTGTAGAAAACAAGTGAAGGAGGAGACAGGGTGTTGATGCTCTGTGTGTGATTTCTTGCAAGTGTGCAACAATCAATAGACAACCAGGTGGGTTGAAGTCAGAGAAAGAAAATGGATACTGAAGGCCATAAGCATGGTCAAGGAAAGGACTACCAGCATAAAATAAAATCAAAGATGGACAAAGAGCTCGAAGAAATCAAATCGAATCTTGACAGGATAGCGTTGAAGATGAAATAGGAGTCTGAGGTACGATGGAGGTATGAGTGGCCAATGAAGCAGAGAGCAAGGTTTTTAGAATTTGTTGGCTAGAAGGAAGAAACAACAGTTGAGGAGGTGGTTGAGGGAATATGAAACCCTCAATGAAACAGAGAAGCAGGTTTTCATTTGCGAGCCAAAAGTTGAAGAAAACCCCAGTGATGAGGGGGACAAATCAAGCAAAGATCTTGTAGACTTCCACGAGGGTGGAGATGAACATTCAAATTTCCAGGTGCGCAATGAAATGGGGTCATTTGGAGATATCATAGACTAGAAGGAGGGAAGAGGTGGAAGTTCATATTTCCAAGAGGGAAATGAGAAGATATCAGTGAGGGATCTCACATACTTCCAAGAGGAAAGGACATAATTTTTGAGTTTCTAGGTGGTTACAGATGAAGTGAGACTATCTGAAAGTCTCAATAACTTAGAGGTGAGTTTGGATTAGCTAGGAAATCTGAAAGAGGGGGAGAATCAGAGATGCGTATTGATCATTGGGGGAATCAATATATTCCTTTCACATAGCCCAATAGAGGCCAGTGTGTGTATTGCAGATGAGGAGGTGATGAAACAAGCATCCGAGGAAGAGGTCGTGGGGCCAAATGTTTGTGAAGCTAATAGTTTTTGTACTGCAGATGAAGCATAGGAGAGACAACCAACAATGACTATCATAGAGGAGGAGAATGAGTAGACATCAGAATCTACCCATGCAGTGACAGAAGAAGAAGATAATTCAAAGGAATGGCTCAAAAATTTCATCCATGAAGTTGAACATGAGATGACTGCAACACTGAAGCCTACAACATAAGAGGAAGCAAACAACATGGAATTTGTTGAGTTGTACAAGGAACTGGAATCCATGCAGAGAAGGGTGATAGTGCAAAGTCAGTACATCCAATAGGATAAGTTGGAAATAGATGAAGGAGCATACCAGTCTGGGGAGCAGTTGGAGGAAGCTGGGAGTACACCAGCAAGGGAACTGGCATAAGATAATCTGTCAGAGGAAGAAGCTGAGCAACAACTCAATGACGAGCTTGCAGAATTGGATTCTAAGGAAGAATGGAAAGTAAGTGCCATAGGAGAAGAAAGCAACATGGGAGATCAATATGATCTGCCCTTTTATCAGCATGAGGAGGTGTAGCAGGGCATTATGCATGAAAGGAGGAGCCAGCACGTATATCAGTTGGAAGAAGTCATTGAGGAGGTAAGAGAGTTGATGTTGAGGTCAGCACAAGAAGTTGTCAGTAGGAGGAAGGTGAAAAGAGGAGGAATTGAAATAGCAACAGGGAAGAAGAAGCAACAACAAAGAAGAGGAGTAGGTGGACAACTCCAAAGGAGAGTTTGGGATCCAGGGAGATTTCAACAGTGGGGCAGAGGGAGCCATGAGGAGGAGCTCATGATTTTCCTAGCAATGGAGTATGATGCAGGAGAATCCTTTCCACATCAGTAATGGGCCATCATTCCAGCACATCAAAGAGCATCCAATAAGGGGGAGAGCCACCAACCCTCTCATTTTCCCCTCGAATTTTAAAATTCAATGTAATTAACAAAAAATTAAATTGTGTAAGGCTAGAAGAGCTGAGTTGATTCCCTTGTACATGCTATAGTTAAGGTCACCTTTAATGGCTAGCTATAGGTGGATATAGATCTGATTCATACTAGATTTTCATTCAATGTAATAAGCCTCAATAGATAGGCACTGTCAATGGTGATTAGACACCACTAGAGTAGCTGGAGGTAAAGAATCAATGAGTACCCTCTTGTATAAAGATTTGTAATGTATGCCCAGTAGAGGCTGCTGAAAGTTGATGAAAAATCATTGTAAGTTGAGAGGAGAGATCCGAGACTCAGTTGCAGTCCGAGCTTGCACACATTGTAAACAAACATTCATATTAATACAAACAACATTTTTTCCTGCCTATGATTTTTCTGTGTGTTTCTGTGTGTTATGAATGATTGTTGTGTGTTCATTTATGTTGTATATGTCTGTGATAACTCTTATCTGTAGGGATAAGATAAACTTCACTATCTGTCTGTGAGTTTGTTGGGTTTTTCTAGGTTCTTTTAGTCTAAGCGAAAGGAGTGCATGATAGAGTATTGAGAACTCTATGAGCCAATGAAAGGAGCGTGTATATGAACTCTTCTTCGAGTTTCGAGGAGAATGTGCTAGGTGGGTTCACTAGGATAGTCTCAAACTCAGGAGGAGACTCAAGGTTGTTGAATGCCTTGGAGGAGAAATTGCACAGAGAAGGCACATAAGACAAAGTTGTTGAATACTCTGTAAAGATCTGCCAGGTGGGCATTGAGCAGGTGCACATGTGCACAGGGGAATGTTTTTTTGAGTTCATAGAAGATAAGTGTCATGGAGGAAACCCCAGAGTTACTGAACACTTTGGAAATTAGTGGAAGGAGAAACTACCTTGGAGTTATTGAACACTCTGTAGGAGAAGCTCTACAAGGTGTGCATTGAGTGGATGCAAGGAGTGCATCAGTAAATTTGAAGGAGTTCAAGATTCAAGAGAATACCTAGGCAAGGAATGCACCAACACAACACTTAGAAAAGTGTTGAGGAAGTCTGAAGATGTAGACGAGGGAAAGTGTGTGTCAAAGGTAAAGTGTTCCTACTTTACAATCTCGAAAGGAAGAGTGCAGAGCATGCCAGGAAGGAACTAGAAATATTCTAAGGAAGAAGAAGGGATGAGTCCCTTGGAAATACAAGCAATTGAAAGTCTCGGGAAAGCTAGTGAAATTTTGCATGCAGAGTAAAAGTGTGCACCAGAGGAGAGGTCAAATTTCATTGCCAAAAGCTCAGGAGGGGAAATCACTGACAAGATCCAAGGTAGTTGGGTTTGCAAGAAAAGTTTTTGAGGCGAAAACCTTCGAACACTTGAAAATTTTCCAAATTCAGGAGAAAGAAGAAGCTCAAGAGGAGGAGAAACAAATGCCATCATATAAGCTGCAAAGAAAGAGACCTGGACCATGAAATTATACGTCTAGACACCTAAAGGAGTGCATAGAGGAGGAGAATAGATCATTGTCATAGTATATCAGTGAGAAGGACCATATGGCATTGGATCTAGGTAGGTGCACAACAATTAACTCCTTTTTAAAGTGCACATGAGAGCGATATAGTTGAAGTCTCGAAGTCTTGAAGTGGATCAGGACCGTCCATCGTCCAGGGGGATAGGTGGCAGAAGATATGGAAGTCCAGAGTAGAGGCACTCTAGAGAATTTGAAACATCAAGCCTCAAAAATCCCTGAAGCTCGAAGTAGCAGAGAATATCTCAGTCTTCCATTAGTTGGAGACACATGGTGAGAGATCCTACATTCTAGAGGAGAGAGTGCAGAAGGGTGGAGAACTCCCAAAGGTTGAAGGAGATATGGGTCGTTGATCCTGCAGGGACAGGTGTCATCAGATCCTGCACTCTGGAGCATAATTACTCTGGAATAATTGAGGTGTGAAGGTGAGAGGACTCCCAAAGGCTGGAGTCACGAAGTCATCCCAATCGTCCATTTGAAAGGGACATGTGGCAGAAGATCTTCCAGTCCGGAAAAAATCCACTCTGGGCGAAAGTGGAGTTGGTGGAGAAATAACTCATGAAGACCAAAGACCATAGTTGACTTGGACAATTGGATCTAAGAAGGAAACGTGTTGGATATCTGCATGCTCCTGGAGAAAAGAACTTTGGAGGAAAGCGAGTGTCATGAAGACCAAAACTATCAAAGGCCAAATTAACAGAGTCAATTGTGGTCGTTGATATGAGGAGTACACGCGTTGTGATATCATGGAATCCGAAAGTGTGCACTCCATAGGAAACTATGAGGAGGAAGTGGAGTCATTCACCAGAAGTTGTTCGAAGCTCCAGATGTAAGAGACATCCTAGCCATCGTGTTGGTTGTGGAGCTTGATTATCTTCCTAATTCAGAGGTCTTTTACTTTCATCCATGTTTATACCCCATGAAGTATTTACACCCAAGAAGTATGTACACTCTTCCATGCAGGGGAGTGCAGAGGGGGGGTACCCCCTCTGTAGGGTCCGTGGGGGCTATCCCCCTAGCTTGGGGCTCTGGGGGCAAGCGGGTGTTTGGGGGAGAAGCACCCAAAGGAAAAATTGCCTTGTAAATGTATATTGTAATTTCATTGTAAATCTTGACCATTCATTATAAGGTCGCAAATCTAACGATAGAGATTATGTTAGGGT
>CBVK0100247797.1:0-11934 GCA_900067695.1 Picea abies
CTCTGATTTCTTTCACCTTTTCAGAATCCATCTTCAATTCATTTGAAGAAATTAAAAAACCCAAATATATGAGTTTTGTCTTCATGAAAGAGGACTTTGTCAAATTAATCAACAACTTCTCTTGCTGCAACCTCCTCATCACCAATGTCAAATGTCTTGAGTGCTCCTCTTTAGTCTTGCTAAAGACCAATATATCATCCATGTATACAAGCAAAAAATTGCCAATGAAATCTTTCAACACTTTATTCATCAGCCTCATAAAATAACTCGAGGCATTTGTCAAGGAAAACGACATAACAAGCCATTCATACAATCCCTCATTTGTCTTGAACGTTGTTTTCCACTCATCACCTTCTCTCATCCTTATCTGGTGATATCCACTTTTCAAATCTATCTTTGAAAAATAGTTCACTCCACTCAAACAATCGATTAAGTCATCCATCCTTGGCAATGGAAATCTGTACCTGATGGTGATCTTGTTTATGGATCTTGAGTCTGTACACATTCTCCATCCTCCATCCTTCTTCGGACTTAATACAGTTGGCACTTCACTTAGACTCAATCTTTCTCTAACCAATCCTTTTTCTAATAGATCCTAAACCTGTCTTTTCACCTCCTCATTCTCTTGAGGTGTCAACCTGTATGCTACTTTTTTCGGCAGGATTGCTCTTGGTATCAAATCAATGTGATGGTTGATACTTTTGATAGGCAGAAATGAGCTTGGAAACTCATCCAATACTATGTCAACAAAATTCTCTAACAGTTCTTGAATTTCCTCAAGAAAATATTCCACATAAGTACTTTTAAGGATAACTCTTGGCTTCCTCACTACAACAAACTGCATCTCCTGTTCCTTCTTGACTTCATTCATGAGTTCCTTCCCACTCATGAGAAGTATGCTCGTGTTGGCTTCATCCTCCACTTTCTTCTCTTCAATTGGAAACAACATATGTGTCCTACCACTCTTCTCCAAATTATAGGTATTTCTTCTCCCATCATGGATGACATTTCTATCATACTTCCATGGCCTTCCCAACAAAACATGACATACATCCATGGGAATCACATCACACATGATTTCATCTCTATATCCACCTATTTTAAGTTCTACGAGTCATTGTTTAGTTATTGTTACCTGGTGACCTTTCTGCAACCATGAGATTTTGTACGACGTCGGATGTGCAATCGTCTCCAGCTCCAATTTCTCCACCATCTATGTGGATACTAAGTTGTCAGTGCTCCCACTATCAATTATTACCTTGCAAACTCTATCATTCGTCTTGAAATCTGTCCTGAACAAACTATTCCTTTGCACTGGATTTTCAATATTTGGCTCTTGCTTCAAAAGAATCTTCTTCATCATCAAGGATTTCCCATCCTCTACACCTTTTGCCTCAACACTTCACTTCTGCACTTATGAAATGTGAGCTTCACCTCCTTCTTTCTTTCTCTCGGGGCATTCCCAAGATATATGCCCTGTTTTTCCACAGGCATAACATCTTACTTCTCATCCTTGGCCTCTTCCTCTTCCTCTAGGAAAAGAGTTTCTACCACCACTCTTCCTTCCTCAGGAACTTCCTCTTCTCTCAGAGTGACTACGTGGTTTCTCTGTCTCACCCTTGGGATTTTGTGTCTTCTCATAGGAAACTCCTTTGCCTCTATTTAAGATTCTACCTTTGTTTTGTTGACTCTGCTTCTTGGCCAACTTCTCTTCTACTTTTAGTGCAATTTGGTATGCATCCTCTACTGTTCTAACTGGTTCCATGTTGATTTCATCATGGATATCATATCTCAGGTCGTTGATGTACCTGAAAACTTTTTCTTCATCTCTCTCTCTCTCTGTCCAACCCTGATGTTCAATCTGTAGAACTCCTCCGTGTATTCCTTTACAGTCATTCCCTTCTGTCTCAGGTTCTGCATCCTCCTAAACAGATTTATCTGGTAATCTTTGGGTATGAATTTATCCTTTGGCTTGGCTACCATTCTATCCCAACTCTTGAACTTTTGTTTTCCCTTGCTTCTCTTGTCAGCATGCATTTCATCCCACAACGGTGCTGCATGTCTCTTTAAACTAGTGACATAATGTCTCACCTTTTTCTCCTCCTTGACATATTCATAGTCGAAATACTTGTCCATTGCTCATATCCAATCAAGAAACTCTTCAGTGTCTAAATTACCTTCATACATTGGGATGTCGATCTTCTCTTTAGCTCCCAACTTGACAACTGCTTTCAGCAAGCATTCTTCCGCAACATCCTCGACTACAACTTCTTCAACTTCTACTTCTTCATTCTCTGCACCGCTGATGTCTCTAGCATCAAGTGCTCTTCTTTGTGCTATTTCCATGGCAACCATACTTTCTCTGATTTCTCTCATCTCCCTTTCCATAGGTCTATTTACTACGGCTGGCTCTACACGTCTTCTAGGAGGTATTGTGCTGACGTATCAGATACCAACTTCTCCTTCTACATAAATCAATTTTGTGCTTGCTCTGATACCACTCTAGTGCAGACCCCCCTTCTCTCCTAAGGGCTGCTCGACCTCCCGATCTTGGATCTTCAAAATTCTGAGTTGGATTGACTCTTCGTGCCTTCAATAGACCCCAAATCCTCAACACATAGGTCCATTTTGTGTTACCACAGGGTCGAATCACTTGTGACTCCGCCCTCCGACGCTCTTGGAAACACCAAACTAGTGAGTGCTAGTCCCACTTTAATCTCTCCTCCTAAGTGACCATGGGCTATGACCGTGGACCAACCCTTCACGATTTCGGACTTTGGTAATATCGCAATCTCCTACTTTGTTCTTTCAGAAGTTCTTTCCTTCGAATCTGTGGATCTCGTTCCATGTTTCTTCTTGGATTTTAATTGCCTCACTATATTCCGAGTTTCACGAATTTGTGAAAATCTTACTCACCTCACACACAAAACTCCATACTTCTGACTTCTGGACCTCCTAATCCACTACCACGTGCCTTCTTCACAGCCAATGATTGAGATTCCTTCGTGACTTCAGACTTCATGACTTTGTCCCTACAACAAATCCAAACTTCTCGAACCATGAAGTGCCGAAACACTTTACGACTAACCTATGCGTAGTTCTCCCAGACATGACGGTATAGAATAATTCATCTCCCTTTGGAACAGATCTTGTTTGTGGATTTTGTGAAGCCTTAAGGATTCTCCCCCTTAAATATTTCTCGTCACTCTCCTTCCTGAGCTTGTCTTCCTCAAATTTATTCGTTCCTCCTAACGCTTTCTTCAACACTTAGTCAAAATTTCAGCTTGTGCACACCTTGCAACAGGTTCTCCTCCACAACTCAACTTCTTTGCGACTAAAGTCACGCTACTCTTCCTGAACTTACGAGTCCGAGGCTCTGTCACACACTCCTTGCAGACACTCTTCCTTCAACCTTGACCACTAAAGGATAATATTGCACTCCTTGCAATGGTTCTTTTACACCCGATTGTTCCTCCTAAAAAATATGAATCTGAGTGTAAATCCTCCTATCCACCAACTTCAACTATTCCAGCTGAAATATTTGAGTCGAAACAGACTCGGTCACACACTCCTTGCGAATGTCTATGCACTCTTTGCATACATAAAGTTTCATGCTACCTCTTCTGAGCTTTCAGTCGAAACAAACTTGGTCACACACCTTGTAGACACTATGGATACCTTGCACTCGCTCATTGAAGAGAAACAATTGAAACTTATTCAATCTTCACAGTGACTCATACATTCAACCATGTAAATGCATTCATAAACCACAAGAACCATAAATAACAGATAATTTCAAATAAGCAGAAAGTCTACCATTCATTCGTTCATTTAGATAGACACAACAACAACATACATTTGGGAAAATACTCCTCTGTTATATTCATAAATGCATTCATAAACCACAAGAACCATAAATAACAGATAATTTCAAATAAGCAGAAAGGCTACCATTCATTCGGTCATTTAGATAGACACAACAACAACATACATTTGGGAAAATACTCCTCTGTTATATTCATTCAACAATCATATACATGGATTCATACATTGTTCTTCAACACTCTACAACATATACAATAAGTTCATCAGATCATCCACAACTATAGAGCCAACAACTACTACAATGGCAACCTATCCAATAGATTCAACAACCTCCTCTTGACAACATTACAAATCTTTATACAAGAGGGGATCTTCGAGCCTTTTTCCTCCAATTACTCTAGGGTATCCTATCGAAATAAAAGCTTTCAACTACTTAACATTTATTACAATAAATATTTGAGTCAGACGGATAAGGGAGAAAGCTCCAGATCTGTACTGCAATCTTCAACATTAAATCAAAATACATTCTCTCATCGATCTTATGCGATGACTCAGCCTCCAATCATTAAAGAAGTTCATAAATCAAAATCTTCCCCAGATATTACATTAATACGCCAACTTTGAAGTTCAAAATATTTCAAAATATGCAATAGTGCACCCAACTGTCCTCCACACGCGCTTTGTTGGCGATTCTCCTGCATCACAACCATGCCACGTTAGTGTTTTGTATGACAACCCATAACTGGTGCGCTATATAACATAAAGCACCGCTGTAGATATTTGTGCTCTACTAACAATGGCACACCAATGTGTTAAATTGAACAAATAATTGTTTGGTACCTTATGTTTGACATAGAGCATCGATAGTGGTGCTGATTATATTTTGTAATAACACTGGCTACCTTTTCACCTTTTGTTTGCAAACATAAATTACTTTCAATTTTTGATAAATACAAATTAGTTATATATGTTTGTGTTTTATAATTTAAATTTGTTTTATCAATATATATGTTCCTAAAAGGAATTTCATGTGAATTAGATACAACAATGACAAGGAATGCAATATCAACCTCCAAAATAAAAACAATTTAATTCACAAACTGCATATGCAAAACTCCACAGTTAAATTTTGAGGAGGTTTTGCTTTGTGGAGGAAAAAACAAAGGTCACTCTTTGGTGCCTCTCATAATTTAGCGCATGGAATTGATCCTTTTCCACTTCCTCAGTGCTTTGTATTGCATCTCCTCCTCCGTGGGCTGCTCTACTTTATCCAAAATACTGTCCTCATCATTCCTATAGCCATAATATGAATTGGTGTCAATTCACCTGCAAATCACATACCTACACCTCCTCTTCTTCACATTGAGGGGGATTATCGAATATCTCTTTGAGGATGGGGAGGAAGTTTGTATCCCTGAAGTATCTGTAATCAAGGCCCTTGTCAGTGGCAATAGGCACATCAACTTCGTTCCCTTCCAAATTTGTCATCTTGGCCTCTACTTTGGCATAATTAGGACCGGAAAGCTCTACAATCAGAGCTTCCCAATGCCCCTTTTCCTTGATCAACAAGAAAGGAACCAAAGTCAAAATGGACACTAAAGTTAGTTGACGAAGTCAAAATGGAAATCGAAAAGAGATAAGTATTTCTTCAATTGTGAATCTCATTTGCAATAAATACTACACCATATAATTCCCCATATACATTGACAATACCATCGCCATCTCTGCATCCCACTATGCAAGTATTCTCCCTCTGAAATACCACCCTCTGACATACGTTTGGATGAGCTATTCTACAGAATAAACTTTTAACTTCCATGATTAGTTTCCAATTCATTTGGAACTACAAATTGATCAAGTCACCATTTTACAATATATCCTGATTGCAATTATTGTGTGAAGGTTATGTTGATCATAAAGACAAATATATAACAAATGCAAATTTCTAATTGTCACCGTTACACAATATAGAGGGTTGACATCGAAGAGTATTGTGTTGTACTGAGGTATTCTATATTTTACATGTAAAAGAGATGCGAAGAGGGATGGAATTGTTATGGTGAAATTTACTTATTAAATAAAGTTGCAATATTTTCAAAACTATTAACATTCTTCATTAAAACTGTCAAAACAAATATTAGATTGTAAAAACCACCAAATTTAATGGACTGTTTAGTTTTGAAATTCCAACCCTAAATGTCCTAAATTTCACTCTAAATGTCCCTAAATTTCATTGTCATGAAAATGAAGATAGAAACAAATAATATCTCTATACAAAACTATGCGATTATATAATTGATAAATTAAAATCAGGGTACAAATACCCTTAATCATTGTTGCTGCGACATGTGGTTCTTCTTTTTCTATTGAAATTCAACAATGATTTCACAACATGATCACAAGATGAAGAAATATCATTATGACCCGACGTCCTCCAATGTGAATTGCAGAGTTTTTCCGCCATTTTAGCAACAATCTTCCAAACTTAAAAGCTCAAGTTCTTGAAGCTTGACTATTGCATTAATATTTATTATTTCCTAAGATACTCACCCATTTGTTTATTTCATTTCCATGGGAATGTGATGATTTATAGCTTGCTTTATTCTTGTTTTGGGAAGCTATTCCAATTATTAAGTTGGGTCTCAACGCTCTTCCTGTAGTGGTTTCTCCATATCAAAGCCCGAGATCTGGAGGCGTGGACATCCATGAAAACCAGTAAATATTATACAAGGGGGTTCAGGCTTGAACCCTTGATATATTCTAACCATGTCTCTAAACATATATACGATGTTTATATGAATTCATGATTGTAATCTCTTCCAATGGCATTCAAAGACTTAAAAAACCCCAATATAAGGAAGGCATTCAAGGCCTCAATGTCATGCGATGAAAAATAACATTCTATAATCAATTTTTAAAAGACGAAATGAACTCTCTCTCTCTATATATATAACAAATGGAATTGTTTATGTCATTGGAAGACACAATGTCACGAACTTTGTTAAAAAAAAAAACCATAATTAGAATATTAACTCAAATAATTGATATTTATGATTTACACTATTAAAATATGGATATTATTTAGAATGTCAATAGATTTACAAGTTCTATAGAATGAAAGTGAATTTGTGTTGCATCTCCAAATTCAGGGTTCACCTTCACATAAGAAAACCCAAATTTCCAATTACATAAATTATGTATCTTAATGTTTGGTTACAAAATTATGTCAATCTATTTCTGCTATTTCTGCTTGCATGGTGGACAAATAGAAGTAAATTCCATATTATTCTATTTATGATTTTATACTTTATCCATTCATCCTAGCTATAATTTGGCTTAATTTCAAGGTTTTAGGTTATGTTTTTTTGCTCGGAATTTATTGATTCTACATTACTCTCATTGTTTATGTTCATATTTAAATATATATTGTTATCATATATCATAGCGTTTAGTTAATTTTTCACTGTAATCAATTACCAACATCTTTGATTTGGTAGTTCACACATAAGTAAATTAGTTTATTGCGATGTTTATGCAAAATCACATACAAACGACGACCCCGACTATGGGACCAATAATATAATTACAAAGGGCAGTAATGAAGGTATGCATAAAACATATTTGACATAAACAATCCTACACCATCATGATAAAAATTTGGGATAGCTACAAAATTTCTTTGTCTAGGAACAATATTAATACTTTTCATGATGGCTTGGATTATCTGCCTCAAAGAGCTTGTGTATTTGAATGTTCTCAACATATTTTTGAATACCATAAAACATTGATGTGCTCCCATTTCTTCCAATTTCACTAAGAATTTAGATGCATTTGTTTTAGAATTGAAACAAAAATTCTTACATAAACACAGTTTGGTTCCTTCTTTGTCAGGAAAGCATTTTCTGAATGCAAATTGTCATGTTGGAAAGAAGTTGCCGACTTGCAAATCCAACTTAAAGAAGCCGATAAAAAGGATTTAATAAAACCACTTACCAAGGGCACTCTTTTTGGGAGAGTGAAGTTGTTGCTTCCAAATAATTCCACTTCACCTATGTTATTTCTCTTTAGACTCATGTTCTTTCTCTTCATATGCTCATTATTTCTCTTCATATGCTCGTTATTTCTCTTTAGACGCGCTATAAAATTATCTTCCATTAATGTACTCAAATCATCACTAAACAACGAAATCCCTAAAACAGAAACCATATACACAGAACAAAATTGTACACACTACATTTCAAATCAATTTAACAAGCTCCATTTACCAAACCATTTTATGGATTGATTCCTATTGTTAGACAAGCTCCAGTGTGTGTCTTTGTAGCTAAATTTGATTATATTATGCAAGGTAGGTACCTATTACATTGTATTGTATTATATGCAAGAAACCAACTCACTATATCTTTATATACATGATGGTTTGGTATTTTAGTTCAAGACAATAAAATGAATATATGCATGCAACCTTTATCAAAATAAACCAACGGACAATAAGAAAGGAGATATATAAGAAAGAGATTGAAATTCAACACTGTATGTAGATTGTGCTAGGATAGTTTTCAATATGCATTTTCCACCTGGGTATGTGCACGATGAAAGGTAGGAGAATACTCCTTTTAAGTGTTTGCAATAGGACATGAAGGATGCATCCAAGAAAAATAGGTTAACAAAGAACCACATAATCTACTGGAGAACTGTGAGCATGAAGGATCAGGCCAGAGCTCTCCACTTCATTATATGTGATTTTGTGTAGGGTAAATGATGCAGTAGCATTGCTTCAACTCAACGATGCGTCAACAATCTAGCACATCAATGCACTTAGGAGGGAGAAGATCCCAAAGAGAGAGGCACCATCCCTCTCATTTTGAACTTAAATTTAAAAATTTAATGTAATTCAATGTGATTTAATGTTTGATGGCTCAAGGAAAGCCAAGCCACTATGTTTGTACATGCCAAGTGTAGAGTCGCCTTTAATGGATGGCAGTTAGGTGGATCTAGATCCAATTCATACTAGATGTCAATTGAATGTGATTTAATGTGAGTAGGTGGAGGAAGGCTCTAGGAGCCCCTCCTTTGTAAAAGATCTTTGTATCAACAATTCATTAGAGTTAGATGCTAAGGAGAGTCGAAGAGATAAGAGGAGAAAGAGCTGAGACTCTGTTGCAGTCCAACCTTGTACACATTGTAAAAACTATTCAGTATTAATACAAAAGAATATTTCCCTGCATATGATTTCTTGTGTGTTTATATGTGTGTTTTCTGAATGTATCTGAATGGTTACTGTGTATGTTTATGAATGGATGCATGTATGTTTTCCTTTGCAGGAATTAGATGAACTTCGCTATCTATCTGTAGTTTTCTAAGTGTTCCAAAATCTTTAGTCTTGTGCAAAGAGTGCGCACCAGAGTAATTGAAAAACTATGAGAGGTCGGTGCAAGGAGTGCACTTGAACTCTATTTTGAGTTCAAAGAAAAGAGAGTGCCAGGTGGGCACACTAGAATAGGTCTGAAGCTTAGAAGGAGTAGAGTCAGAAGGCACACCAGATTTACTGAACACTGTGAGGAAGGTTGTGCAAGGAGTGCATAGATCTTGTGAAATAACTTTGTTTTGAGTTCTGTGAGAAGGTATATCTTAGGAGGAGCAGTGCAAGTTGGCACAGAGAAAGCACAAGGAGTGCACTAGAAAATAGTCTAAGTCCTAGACTGCAGGAGAAGTGCAAGCGTGCGCTAATACTTCATTTGAAGTATTGAACAATCTTAGGAGGAAGAGTATAGAGTGCCAGAAGGGCACATAGAATCATTTGTAGAAACAAAGGGAATGAACCCTTTGAAGTTCAAGAAGTTTCAAGCTCGAAGGAGGGATAGCGCAAGTGTGCACAAGGCCTATGTAAGGAGTGTAGAAGGAAAAAATAGTCTACTTTCAGACTGTAAGAGAAGTGCAAGTGTGCGCTCACACTTAACCAAAGTGTTGAAGAAAACTTAGGAGAATTAGGGTTTTCCAAAACACAAGTTGAGGCCCAGTAATTAGTCTTGCAGAGGAAGATTCAAAGGTCGAAGCCTTTGAGAATTTGAGAAAATCCTTTGAAGTGAAGGGAAACGAAGTCGAGGAGGAGGAGTTTCAAGAGTCATCAAATATGCTGTCAGAGGTGATCTGGACCGTTAGATATTATTCCAGATAGAATGAGGAGCACACAAAGAAGAAGGATATATCCTAGCCACAGGATCTAAGCACGAGGATTGACAACCCTCGGATCCAGGTAAGTTGCATGTGCATTAAAACTGGAAGTCCTTCAAACTTCGTGAGTTCAGAGGTTTTCCGAGCTTGGGTGCAAAGGAGTCAGAACTCCCAAAGTTCCAAAGTTCGAAATCATTCTGGACCGTTGATTAAAGGAGGACACACATCAGTGGATCACATAGTCCAAAAGACTGACTATTCAGGAGAAAGAAGGTGCAGTGGAGAAAATTTTTCATCCTCCCGAAGCTCTGAAGCATGGAGTAAATCCTCACCTTTGATTGGGAGAGGACACGTGGAAGTAGATCTGGGAGTCCAGAGACTTGGCACTCTGGAGGATTCAAGGCATAATTTTTTTGGGCTCGAGAACTCTCGAAGGCTCGAAGGCCAGAGTTAATCTCCACCATTGGTTGAGGAGAGCCATGTGGAGCGTATATTCATTCTTCATTAGTTCAGAATTCAAAGGTTATGAAGGGTGGTGTTGCAGAAATGCCTGAACTCTCGAAGCCCGAAGTTACGAAGGGATCTCAGCCATTAATCATTGGGGGCATGTGGACCGTTGGATGCGCGAGTAATCCGAAAGTTCGAAGTTTGCATGTTCAAGGAGAAGCAGTAGTCAAGCATTGAGAGGCTCTGAAGCCCAAAGCCCAGAGAAGGTGTTGGTCATTGATCTCAGTGCGGGTTAAGGAACGTTGATCCCTACCATTGTTCGGAGGTCCATCAGTTCGCAAGACCGTGACTTCAAAGGAGTGGAGGTGTTGTGGTGTTAGAACTCCCGGAGCTCGAAGCTCCGGAGTGCCAAAGTCGCATGCGTTATTAGGCACCTGGTCCCAGCCCCTGGTCATATGCGGTTTTCGTCGGAGGAAGGGGGATAGGGACAAAATTTGAGTTTAAGGGAAAAGGGGCTTAGAGAAAGTGCATGAGGGGTTCATATTTGTATGGACATTCACCCAGGAGGAATAAAAAGTCCCAAATTCTTCAAGAAGCAAAGGGTTAGCCCAGAGTTTTGTCCCAGGGTCGCTTGGGAGGCTCCTCTGGTATGTGAGGACCCTCACAAACTTTGTTTTTCACGTGCAGCGGAAGAATATAAAGGCCTATGGTAAGTAATTTTGAGGGTTCAACAAGAACCCGAGAGCTGTTTTAGCTTCAAAATTGATTGATCCTAAACCAAAAGGTTGCACAGACCCCAAGAGGGTGGTGGGGGTTTGCATCAAGAAACTAACAAAAACCAGACAAACCAATTCAAATTTGTAGTTGCCAATAACTAATTTGAAGATTCTCATTTTGTCCAAAGGAAAGAATTCAATATCAATGAGTCCTTTAAACCCAAAAGTAGTAGTCATTTACTTTATCTTGTATTCGAGGAAAAACGAGGTACATGGAGAATTCTGCCATGGCATTTGTGTAGAAAAATCTCAAATACACAATATTTGTACTTTTCTTAATATAAAAGGTGATCTTAAGCTAATGTAGTCCTTCCATGCGATCTTTGTCCTTGTCATTATCAAAATAATCATAGGTCAAATAATATTTGATTTGATTTTTCCCTTCACCATCCATCCCTAATGTTGTAAATTTATGTTCTCTTAATTACTAGAGTGAAGATCTTGTTGCATTTGAAGTGGCGACAGACTGTCGACAGATTGGGCGGGTGGAAAGTGGTGGAATGCTTGACGGTTTAGACCTCAATCTTATGAACGACTTCCACTCAACTATAACTTCTAGTTGATGTCGATGGTTCTCAAGTTGCATTTTTTGGTTGAGCAACTAAGTTTCATTAGAGGGAATTCCCAAGTTTCTTGGTGATGGTCTCCAACCATTACAACGTGGAGGAGAGAACGATATTAATTACACCATTTGTCATTTTAACACTCACAT